>JAUCBJ010004774.1:0-90555 GCA_032718475.1 Nemertoderma westbladi
CTAGAGATGCAAGATGCATGATACATTCTTTGAAATATACATTAATATAATCAAAGTATAATATATAAAATAAAATACGATGCATCGTGCATCTCTAGTGTACGTCAGGAACGATTTTTGCATCTTGCATCGTGCATCTTGCATCTCTAGCTAGTGTGCGGCGGGCCTAAATTGGGAAACAACAATTTTATAAATAAATAAATTTAACATTTATATTTGTTATTCCAAGCGCTCTTAGGGGCCATACAGCTTTATCAGCTGCATTACTATTATTTATTAGTTTCCAATCAACAGTCAGTTGTATAGGCCTACCGCGACCGGCTTACGGTATGTGTATTGTGTAGGCTGGGGTGTAGGTGTAGGTGTAGTGTTTAGCCTCAAAATAGACGACGAATTTCATTAAACTTGATAGTTTTGCAGTTGCGAACTATTATTTATATTGTTATCACTAGTGGCGTGCGGTGCACGCGGGATGTAGATCTTCAATCTGCAGAACACTTCTATTAATTAATTAATATACTAATATTTAACTTTTTAAATCACTTTGTTCCTTTAGGCCTGACAATGATCCAATTTTCTAAACCTACGTTTCCCTCTCATGATTCTAATTACACCAATTATTGTAGTACTACAGTTGAAATCCTAAATTATTACTAAAATTCATTCACCAGGAATTAGTAAGAAATTCACATTCGCCCATACCTTGAGTGAGGAGGCTTTCAGCTGTATAAAATATTTAACACACACTAATGCTACCCTATGATGAATTTCAAGTTTGTAAGGAGTGGAGTTTAGGCAGTAAGGCCTAAGCAAACAGTATGGGTGTACTAAGTACACGAAGTGGGGACTTCGCGCAGCACGAAGTTGGCGAAGCCTTAGCGAATTGACACTGTTAGGGGGTGGGTCAATTTATGCAAATAGTTGTCGTTGTCACGTTGGCCCTCTAGCGGCAGACTGGAGAACTGCAGATGGATTCGCCTCCTTTGAAAGTCACAGCTAATGGTCTAATACATCTCTCAAAAATCTCAACTTTTGCTCATATTGATACCTACAAATTTTCAACTTGGCAGCTTTAAATCCGACAAAGTTATTAGCATGTCAAAATCGTAACGACGACGACGACAACGACGACGACGACGACGACGACGACGACAACGACGACGACGACGACGACGACAACTATTTGCATAAATTGACCCACCCCCTAACAGTGTCAATTCGCTAAGGCTCCGCCAACTTCGTGGCTCGCCCCACAATAATCTTGGCAACCTCATCGATTTATACTAAGCCTGAGTAGAAATCCATTACATAAGCCATTTTTCATCATGAACACCAGCTGTTATTGGTGTAATTTTACCTTTGCGTCTATGGCACTTTTCGTTTATTTCATTTTTTGCAAAAACTAATGACTGTTTTTTTTCTGAAAATTGCTTTATACTCCCATACAGACCATACACTACAGGAGGGTAAAAAACAACACAATTGACCGGATAGTTTCGGAGCCTTTCGTGTGACAAACAGAAACACGATTTTCTTACAGTAAGTAAATCTGAAGATTTACAAATAATTTTTCCTTATTTTCACTAGTGACCGCTTCCGAACTGCTACCAACGTGTTGGGTGACTCATACGGGGCCGCTATAGTCCAGCATCTATGTCAGGACGAACTGTCCAAGCTGGACGCTGCGAAGCCGCCAGAGGACGCGGATGCGGAGTCGGATTCCGGTGCGGGGGGCGACGAGGACGGAGTTGTGGTAAAGATGGAGGAGGACACTAAATGCTAGAAAATACAGCCTAACTGAACGATGATTGGAGTTGCTATAACAACATCAACAAGGTGCATTCTATGCATTACCTATACCGAATAAAAAATATATATTAACACCGTCTCAATTGAAAAGGACCAGCTAATTTATTGTGGTTGAACATACGGTTGTGTGTGAAATGTCCAGCATTCATGTTTAATGTCTATACCAATAGTGTCTGCCTTGTGCAGTAAAGGACAGTTTATCATTACTATATGACATGCAGCTTATTAATTACGTTTGGTATATGTTTTGTTAACGTTTTGCGCAGTTTGTTGCATTGGCTTAGCATTTAATGTATAGCAATGTACCCATTAAAGTAATTGTTTGTACACTTATATATAATAAAAGATAATTATTTACAAATTTTAACTTTGAAACTAAGTAAAGATGTTTCATTATTACCATATATTGTAATTGTATTACATGTATTGTAATATACTGCACATTTTGTATAATGACAACTAGAGACGTACAATATTGTTTTCCGTGTAGTTTTGTGCTTTTTTTCCGTCCATATTTTTCGATGGGTATTTAGTCATTTCGTCACAATTTTTGGTAATGGTTAGCTATTATTTCTTCTATGTTATTAGTTGTAAATCTCATGTCTATATAAAGGGTCTATTATAGTCGATATCTACCGTATATATATATATGTTTGTCTAACAGCCCGAGTAACTATTAAAGAATGTGCAATGCTATAACATTTATTGGAGGATTAACGTTTATATCTAACTGCGATTAATTTACCAACTAATATTCGAGTTTTACATAATGATTTGTGATATAAGATCAACTTACTAGTAAAGGTACTTACAGATACTTACTAAGTGATGTAATTTAATAATAATAATATAATGTGTACTTTACGTGACGGTAATATAAATGAAATGTTTTGCTTTTGTTTGGTCTGCATTTTGTTTTGATGTTTTTAAGAAATACGAAATATTTCAGATATTATATTAATCGTATATAAATATTACAGATAATATTGAAGAGTTTGCGCTTTTTTTATTTATAATAACTTAATTCTGTAACATTTGGCTTTATGTTTTTATTGTTGAATTCAGAATTATTGATGAAGTTATTTAGGAAAAAAATGTTAAAATTTTTAGGTTTTTCCACAATGTTATTGTAGATATCCCAGACGAAATTATGCAATGTAACATAAATATTTAATATTTATTTAACTTGCTTACATTGTGCATTTTCATTATAGTTGCAGCCTTGCAATACAACCTACTAACTGTTGTTTATTGAACTGGAATCGGGAATCTTGACATCGATATTACTTAATATAGATATTTACTTACGAGTAAACAAAGTATATCTACGTGAATGAATTTTAACAAATTTATTAAATAAAATGATTAATTTCACTTTAATTGTAATTAAATTTATTATAATTTTTTTTATATTCAGAATAAAAAAGATATATATAGTAATAATATTAATTCATCTCAATGTAAAATGTTCCAAATTATGGATTATAACTGTTCCACAATTTTTGTAGATTTTTTGTTTTATTAGTGTAATGAAAAATTTAAAAATATTGGTTAGTCTAATAAAATGAGGCCCTGATAATATGCCAAGAGTGAAATAAACATAGCTTAGCAAATAATGAATATTTTACGTCACAATAATGTGTAACACAAAAATATATACGAAACCAGTATGGTAAGTAACAATGATTTGTAACATATAGTCAATTATATTGTGTTGTAGATGTAATTTAGACTAATTAGTTAGGATTCGAAACTTATAAATTTACTTCTATAAGAATTTTTAGAATAATATTCCTATATTATATAAATTACATATAATCATTATTGTTTTGATTCTACTTTTTTACGATTACAATTAAATGTTTAATGTTCTTTTCAATGGTTAAAATATTGACGTCAATTAGTTTAGACGTATCATAATTAAATGGATTTATAGTTTCACTTGAGCGGTTTTTACACTTTTACTTGGAATCTAGTCTCCTTGTTCAGTGAACCCTAATATTTATACAAAACGTAAATCGAACTCATAAAATCTGAAGCGGTGATAGTTAAAACTCTCCGAGTTTGTGGGTGAGTCAACATGTTTATTTTCGTTTTCATTCTCATGTTTGAAGCGGTTAAAAAGGTGTCTGCAGTTGTGTGTTTCTGTTATTTGTCAACGAAATTCGGATATTTTTAGGTATTTAGAATCTCTGCCACGACATCATTCCAGCGGTACTAACGATAAAACTTTGTTGAAGTGCGACTCGTGTAATATAAACAGAGATACTTATTTTAAACGATTGTTACTAAAGATTGGAAGCTATAAAAGTTCTGATTTACCCAGGAAGAATAGCGAAGTCGAAATATCACCGTTTCAAATTTTGTACACAATTTTCATCTTATTACAATTTGTATAAAAAAGGGGTGGGGGGGGGGGGGTAACTGAATTAAGACACTATATTCCGGGACATCGTGTAAGTTGGTGTATCATATTTGAAATTGCTGATTTAGTGTGAATTTTTATTTGCTTTTAATGTCGAACATCAAACATCTTTTTAGTTATGTATTTTCCGATTATAGTTTAAATGAAAATGCAATTGTTTTTGAAAATATAAACGATTCTAAAACAAAATTTGATTTTAAGTTAAATGATAATTTTTATCTTCAAACAAGTCTGTATCACCTGTATCAAATCATGTAATAAGTCAATACCACCTGTATCAACCACCCTCCGTGAACGCAGATTAAGATTCAGTGGGCACTGCTGGCGAAGTAAAGACGAGGTCATACCAGATCTACTTCTCTGGCAACCAACTCATGGAAAGCGTAGTCGTAGACGACCTGCCATAACATATATAGATCAACTTGAAAGGGATACTGAACTTGGGAGAAACGAAATTGCGACAACTATGGAGAATCTGGAAGCCTGGAAGGATCTCATTTCCACTGTCCGAGTTCGCTCAACCTAGTAGTAGTTAGAGAATCGGGAAGCCTGGAAGGATCTCATTTCCACTGTCCGAGTTCGCTCGACCTAGTAGTAGTTGGAGAATCGGGAAGCCTGGAAGGATCTCATTTCCGCTGTCCGAGTTCGCTCGACCTAGTAGTAGTTGGAGAATCGGGAAGCCTGGAAGGATCTCATTTCCACTGTCCGAGTTCGCTCGACCTTGTAGTAGTTTGAGAATCGGGAAGCCTGGAAGGATCTCATTTCCGCTGTCCGAGTTCGCTCGACCTAGTAGTAGTTGGAGAATCGGGAAGCCTGGAAGGATCTCATTTCCACTGTCCGAGTTCGCTCGACCTAGTAGTAGTTGGAGAATCGGGAAGCCTGGAAGGATCTCAGTTCCACTGCCCGAGTTCGCTCGACCTAGTAGTAGTTGGAGAATCGGGAAGCCTGGAAGGATCTCATTTCCACTGTCCGAGTTCGCTCGACCTAGTAGTAGTAGTAGTAAGTCTGTATCATAATGCAATTCCGGCCTTGCGTGGTATGATAGGCATTGTGTTTGCTGTGGTTGGGTGAGGCTCTTCCTAGAATCTCCATTAGATTTATAAACGATTACGGGGGGGGGGGGGGGGGGGTGGTGTGGGGAGCAGAAGGGTGCGGTTGGCAGAGTAGGCCAGTATAGGCGAAGCAGAACCTTATCGCCCCTGGAACTTTATCGCCCCTATATATTGCATTTTTGTTTCGGGTTAGGTACTCCATGTTACCGCTTAAAAGATATTATTTATTACTTATTATCACTCTGTCTGTCTATATAGAATAACGGGTTCGAGCACAACGGAGAGGGAGAGAGAGGAATATTTTTTTATAGGTATAGAGAACATTGATATATAGACATCACAAGGAATTTGAGCTGAGAGCCGAATAGATGCCAAACTTAAAATCGAATAGAAATCAATTATGGAAATCTCAGAAAGTAATTTTCTCTCAAATAATAACAATCCTCTGCAAATCCGTTAATCTCCAGAATTTTTTAATCGTTTTAATAAGAAATTGGTCCGGTTTTCAAGCTTTGGAATTTAATCGTGTTGAGTAATTAATTTATCGTAGATATTTGATTAGTGCAGGGGATTATTGGCATTTTCGTCGTCACGTTAGTTAGGGTCGGTAAATATTCGAAACTGTTTTATGTGTATAAATGCCACCATCAACTGCATTGATAACTTGACTCGCATGCATTTAAAACTATTTAAATTTAAATTTGGCTATTTATTCAAAAATTTAAACATTTCTTACATATGTCAATTACAATAATATCAAATTATGTTTAACTTTATAGTTGCAAGTAATATATTATAGTCGCTCATTCAAATTATAATCCGCTGAAAAAACTTTATAGCCCGCACACTCAACTTTATAGTCCGCTCACAATACTTTATAGTCCGACACAAAACTTTATAATCCTATCTCAAAACTAAAATAGTCCGCTTATACAAATTTACAATCCGCTCATAACTTTATAGTACGATGACGTAACCCAATTCTATAGTCCGCACACTCTACTTTATAATCCACCCATATAACTTTATAGACCGATACCACAACTTAGCTCACACATCATAGTCCGCTCATAAAGCTTTATAGTACGCTCACAATTTTTTATTGTCCGCTCACGCAACTTTATAATCCTACCAACATAACTTTATAGTCCGATCACACAACTTAGCCCACTCTCAATGCTTTTTTTTCTCCGCTCACATAACGTAAATAGCCCGCTCATATAGATTTGCCGCTCACAACTTTATAGTCCGCATAAACAATTCACTAACCTCAACTATTATATCGATTAAATATATTATGTTATAATAGTTGTTCTAACGTATGCCTATATATATATAAGTTCATAGTGGTGTATAATAGTGTAGGCCCCATGGTTACCATGGTAACCAAACGTTGATGTTCTAAACAAATAAACCATTTTAATGGGATTGTAGTATCATTGTATATTACTTATAAACGAATTCCAGTAGTCAACGCAATAATTATGGAAGTTTCATTTATTTTATGCGGTCTCATGCTAGCGGGATTGTTTTATAAGGTAGAAAATTTGGTTGCAGTACCAAATTACCCATCAACAACAGGTAATTAATATTAGTGTAGTCTAGTCTAATACAAGAATGCTACGCCGGGTTCACTGTGTCAAGTACAATGCACACATCTCCTACCACAGACTATATAACATTGGAGGTGTCTTATTGGTACCCCCAAGCTTGACACTTGGACACAGTAATTATATTTAATTTGATTACCAATAGGGTTTTGCATCGCTCGCCCGGACGACACGTACGGAATTGCTCCCTGTCTTGATTTCTACTACAGCTGCACCGGACAAGACAATGCGGACAAAGTAAACTGCCCTGATAACGAAATATTCGACCTCGATACCTCCACATGTGTTGCCAAGACAACAATGGAACATAAATGTTTCCGTGAGTAAATTACAACTGAATTATATTTTCAATTTTCATACTTACATTTATAGTTGTTTGCTAAAACCCTTACTGAACACATGCACAGTATATGCAAAAGCATTTGTCGAAAACACAAAAATACATTAACTTCTCTAATGTTGAAAAAAAAATGTAGGCCTACAGTATAACAAGAATTTCACATTTATCTAAATTTACATAGGCCCATAACATATTTTTCCTGAAATTGTTGATAGTGTATTTCTATAATACAGTACTAGAGACGGGCCTAGCGGCCCGTGAAGCAAGTCGTAGGAGACAGTACGAGTCAAGTAAAAGCTTTTTGTTCTGTCTGATAATCAATTAGTGTGAGGGTAGTCCTGGTGGTGTAGGAAAAATTTTCTAGACAACTTCAAACTATAATTATTATGTTGTAATCATCTAATGAATTATAAAAGCTGTTGTGATTATAGAAGATAGAGAAAGCAGTTAGCGAAATGATTATTTTGTTCTATTAAGATTAATTTTAGATTTAGATTGTTCTTTAAGTTTGCTTTTGGCCTATAATCTTTATGATAGTGGAGAAAAGTCTTGTTTATGGTTGTTGTTTTTCAATTAGACGAATGCAGCGGATGGCATAAAATTAAAACTGCAACTGCGAGTGGAAACGAGGTAAAGTTTGATATGACGTCATTCACCGACCTGGCGACACTTTATACTGAAATGTGTCTCAATCCACAAGCTCTCGATGTCTACCTAAATGTCAATGTCGATGTTGGTGCTGGTAGGTGATCTCCTCATTAAGTTCAAAAATTACAAATTAAGTTACTTATAAGTGTACAATATATGAAACAATTCCTTTATTATTCCATGTTCCACTACAAATGAAACAATTCCTTTATTATTCCATGTTCCACTACATATGAAACAATTCCTTTATTATTCCAGGTTCCACTACATATGAAACAATTCCTTTATTATTCCATGTTCCACTACATATGAAACAATTCCTTTATTATTCCAGGTTCCACTACATATGAAACAATTCCTTTATTATTCCAGGTTCCACTATAAATGAAACAATTCCTTTATTATTCCATGTTCCACTATAAATGAAACAATTCCTTTATTATTCCATGTTCCACTACAAATGAAACATTTCCTTATTCAATTATTATTAATTCCTTATTTATTCCAGGTTCCACTATAAATGAAACAATTCCTTTTTTATTCCAGGTTCCACTACATATGAAACAATTCCTTTATTATTCCATGTTCCACTATAAATGAAACAATTCCTTTATTATTCCATGTTCCACTACATATGAAACAATTCCTTTATTATTCCAGGTTCCACTATAAATGAAACAATTCCTTTATTATTCCAGGTTCCACTACATATGAAACAATTCCTTTATTATTCCAGGTTCCACTATAAATGAAACAATTCCTTTATTATTCCATGTTCCACTACATATGAAACAATTCCTTTATTATTCCAGGTTCCACTATAAATGAAACAATTCCTTTATTATTCCAGGTTCCACTACATATGAAACAATTCCTTTATTATTCCAGGTTCCACTATAAATGAAACAATTCCTTTATTATTCCATGTTCCACTACATATGAAACAATTCCTTTATTATTCCAGGTTCCACTATAAATGAAACAATTCCTTTATTATTCCAGGTTCCACTACATATGAAACAATTCCTTTATTATTCCAGGTTCGACTATATCTGTCACTCGACCAGCATGGATGACCACGAGTGCATTTGCTTCCTATGGTGAGACGGTCGGTTTTAGTTGCCGCGATGCCCAACAAATTGTATCAGCAGGGCAGAAATGTTACAATTCTTACACAGTGATGATGTGCTGTAAGAATGAACATGGTGCGTCATTTTCGGATAAATTCACAATAAATAATATATAATTATTATTTGCCTACATACAAATTCAGAATTCTAAAAAATTACCCTGCGAAACTAGATTCAGAATAAAGGAAGAAATTGAAACTTGAGATTTCACTGAATCTCTTTAAATTTTAGATGTTGTAATTTTTGCATGCATTGTTTAGGCCCACATTCTTTTTAAGTGACTGATCATTGTGATATCAGCCTGCGATGCTGATGGGAGGGGATCGAATGGGGGTGTGGAGTTACTGCTATTTCACATACAAATTCATTATCAAATAACTTGACATATTTTCATATCATATTTTAAAAACTATTGATTAACTTTGTATATATTATATTGTTCTAGAACGGGACTGCAGTTCTGTGGCGAATGCCTACTGTTGGGACTTTGAAACAGTCGGAGATAACGCCATCTATGAGAAAGTATTCACTTACAGCGGAGTAGAGCAGCCGGATGGTTCGCCGTTCTATAGAGTAAGTACCAATACGTATATCCGAAGTGGGGTGAGAAAGGATGATGCAAATCGGCTATCATTGGCTGTTAAAAATATTTTGTTACATAAAAACCCAAATTTATAATGAATTACAACAATTTCTTCAAATATCCAACAAAACATCAACTTCAGACTAGGAACACCGAACACCACCTCTTTTGTATTCTGACTAGGAACACTACCTCTTTCGTATTCTGACTAGGAATACCACCTCTTTCGTATTCTGACTAGGAATACCACCTCTTTTGTATTCTGACTAGGAATACCACCTCTTTCGTATTCTGACTAGGAATACCACCTCTTTTGTATTCTGACTAGGAATACCACCTCTTTCGTATTCTGACTAGGAATACCACCTCTTTCGTATTCTGACTAGGAATACCACCTCTTTTATATTCTGACTAGGAATACCACCTCTTTCGTATTCTGACTAGGAATACCACCTCTTTCATATTCTGACTAGGAATACCACCTCTTTTGTATTCTGACTAGGAATACCACCTCTTTTGTATTCTGACTAGGAATACTACCTCTTTTGTGTTCTGACTAGGAATACCACCTCTTTTGTATTCTGACTAGGAATACCACCTCTTTTGTATTCTGACTAGGAATACCACCTCTTTTGTATTCTGACTAGGAATACTACCTCTTTTGTGTTCTGACTAGGAATACCACCTCTTTCGTATTCTGACTAGGAATACCACCTCTTTTGTATTCTGACTAGGAATACCACCTCTTTCGTATTCTGACTAGGAATACCACCTCTTTTGTATTCTGACTAGGAACACCACCTCTTTCGTATACTGACTAGGAATACCACCTCTTTTGTATTCTGACTAGGAATACCACCTCTTTCGTATACTGACTAGGAATACCACCTCTTTTGTATTCTGACTAGGAATACCACCTCTTTTGTATTCTGACTAGGAACACCACCTCTTTCGTATACTGACTAGGAATACCACCTCTTTTGTATTCTGACTAGGAATACCACCTCTTTCGTATACTGACTAGGAATACCACCTCTTTTGTATTCTGACTAGGAATACCACCTCTTTTGTATTCTGACTAGGAACACCATCTATTTTGTATTCTGACTAGGAACACCGAACAGCACCTCTTTTGTATACTGACTAGGAATACCACCTCTTTCGTATTCTGACTAGGAATACCACCTCTTTCGTATTCTGACTAGGAATACCACCTCTTTCGTATTCTGACTAGGAATACCACCTCTTTCGTATTCTGACTAGGAATACCACCTCTTTCGTATTCTGACTAGGAATACCACCTCTTTTGTATTCTGACTAGGAATACCACCTCTTTTGTATTCTGACTAGGAACACCGAACAGCACCTCTTTTATATTCTGACTAGGAATACCACCTCTTTCGTATACTGACTAGGAATACCACCTCTTTCGTATTCTGACTAGGAATACCACCTCTTTCGTATTCTGACTAGGAATACCACCTCTTTCGTATTCTGACTAGGAATACCACCTCTTTCGTATTCTGACTAGGAATACCACCTCTTTCGTATTCTGACTAGGAATACCACCTCTTTCGTATTCTGACTAGGAATACCACCTCTTTTATATTCTGACTAGGAATACCACCTCTTTCGTATTCTGACTAGGAATACCACCTCTTTCGTATTCTGACTAGGAATACCACCTCTTTTGTATTCTGACTAAGAATACAACCTCTTTTGTGTTCTGACTAGGAATACCACCTCTTTTGTATACTGACTAGGAATACCACCTCTTTTGTATTCTGACTAAGAATACAACCTCTTTTGTGTTCTGACTAGGAATACCACCTCTTTTGTATACTGACTAGGAATACCACCTCTTTCGTATTCTGACTAGGAATACCACCTCTTTTATATTCTGACTAGGAACACCATCTATTTTGTATTCTGACTAGGAACACCACCTCTTTCGTATTCTGACTAGGAACACCACCTCTTTTGTATTCTGACTAGGAACACCACCTCTTTTGTATTCTGACTAGGAACACCACCTCTTTTGTATTCTGACTAGGAACACCACCTCTTTTGTATTCTGACTAGGAACACCACCTCTTTCGTATTCTGACTAGGAACACCACCTCTTTTGTATTCTGACTAGGAACACCATCTCTTTTGTATTCTGACTAGGAATACCACCTCTTTTATATTCTGACTAGGAATACCACCTCTTTCGTATTCTGACTAGGAATACCACCTCTTTCGTATTCTGACTAGGAACACCACCTCTTTTGTATTCTGACTAGGAACACCATCTCTTTTGTATTCTGACTAGGAATACCACCTCTTTTATATTCTGACTAGGAATACCACCTCTTTCGTATTCTGACTAGGAACACCACCTCTTTCGTATTCTGACTAGGAACACCACCTCTTTTGTATTCTGACTAGGAATACCACCTCTTTTGTGTTCTGACTAGGAACACCATCTCTTTTGTATTCTGACTAGGAACACCACCTCTTTTGTGTTCTGACTAGGAACACCGAACACCACCTCTTTTGTATTCTGACTAGGAACACCACCTCTTTTGTATTCTGACTAGGAACACCATCTATTTTGTATTCTGACTAGGAACACCACCTCTTTTGTATTCTGACTAGGAACACCATCTATTTTGTATTCTGACTAGGAACACCACCTCTTTTGTATTCTGACTAGGAACACCATCTATTTTGTATTCTGACTAGGAACACCACCTCTTTTGTATTCTGACTAGGAACACCATCTCTTTTGTATTCTGACTAGGAATACCACCTCTTTTGTATTCTGACTAGGAATACCACCTCTTTTGTATTCTGACTAGGAACACCACCTCTTTCGTATTCTGACTAGGAACACCACCTCTTTTGTATTCTGACTAGGAACACCACCTCTTTTGTATTCTGACTAGGAACACCACCTCTTTTGTATTCTGACTAGGAACACCATCTCTTTTGTATTCTGACTAGGAACACCATCTATTTTGTATTCTGACTAGGAACACCACCTCTTTTGTATTCTGACTAGGAACACCATCTCTTTTGTATTCTGACTAGGAATACCACCTCTTTTATATTCTGACTAGGAATACCACCTCTTTCGTATTCTGACTAGGAATACCACCTCTTTCGTATTCTGACTAGGAATACCACCTCTTTTGTGTTCTGACTAGGAACACCATCTCTTTTGTATTCTGACTAGGAACACCACCTCTTTTGTGTTCTGACTAGGAACACCGAACACCACCTCTTTTGTATTCTGACTAGGAACACCATCTATTTTGTATTCTGACTAGGAACACCACCTCTTTTATATTCTGACTAGGAATACCACCTCTTTCGTATTCTGACTAGGAATACCACCTCTTTCGTATTCTGACTAGGAATACCACCTCTTTTGTGTTCTGACTAGGAACACCACCTCTTTTGTGTTCTGACTAGGAACACCACCTCTTTTGTATTCTGACTAGGAACACCTCCTCTTTTGTGTTCTGACTAGGAACACCATCTCTTTTGTATTCTGACTAGGAACACCACCTCTTTTGTATTCTGACTAGGAACACCACCTCTTTTGTGTTCTGACTAGGAACACCACCTCTTTTGTGTTCTGACTAGGAACACCATCTCTTTTGTATTCTGACTAGGAACACCACCTCTTTTGTGTTCTGACTAGGAACACCACCTCTTTTGTGTTCTGACTAGAAACACCACCTCTTTCGTATTCTGACTAGGAACACCTCCTCTTTTGTGTTCTGACTAGGAACACCACCTCTTTTGTGTTCTGACTAGAAACACCACCTCTTTCGTATTCTGACTAGGAACACCTCCTCTTTTGTGTTCTGACTAGGAACACCACCTCTTTTGTATTCTGACTAGGAACACCATCTCTTTTGTATTCTGACTAGGAACACCACCTCTTTTGTATTCTGACTAGGAACACCATCTCTTTTGTATTCTGACTAGGAACACCACCACTTTTGTGTTCTGACTAGGAACACCATCTATTTTGTATTCTGACTAGGAACACCACCTCTTTTGTGTTCTGACTAGGAACACCACCTCTTTTGTATTCTGACTAGGAACACCACCTCTTTTGTGTTCTGACTAGGAACACCACCTCTTTTCTGTTCTGACTAGGAACACCATCTATTTTGTATTCTGACTAGGAATACCACCTCTTTTGTGTTCTGACTAGGAACACCATCTCTTTTTTATTCTGACTAGGAATACCACCTCTTTTGTGTTCTGACTAGGAACACCACCTCTTTTGTATTCTGACTAGGAATACCACCTCTTTTCTGTTCTGACTAGGAACACCATCTCTTTTGTATTCTGACTAGGAACACCACCTCTTTTCTGTTCTGACTAGGAACACCATCTCTTTTGTATTCTGACTAGGTACACCACCTCTTTTGTGTTCTGACTAGGAATACTACCTCTTTTCTGTTCTGACTAGGAACACCATCTCTTTTGTATTCTGACTAGGTACACCACCTCTTTTGTGTTCTGACTAGGAATACTACCTCTTTTGTGTTCTGACTAGGAACACCATCTCTTTTGTATTCTGACTAGGTACACCACCTCTTTTCTGTTCTGACTAGGAACACCATCTCTTTTGTATTCTGACTAGGTACACCATCTCTTTTTTATTCTGACTAGGAATACCACCTCTTTTGTGTTCTGACTAGGAACACCACCTCTTTTGTATTCTGACTAGGAACACCACCTCTTTTGTGTTCTGACTAGGAACACCATCTCTTTTTTATTCTGACTAGGAATACCACCTCTTTTGTGTTCTGACTAGGAACACCACCTCTTTTGTATTCTGACTAGGAACACCACCTCTTTTCTGTTCTGACTAGGAACACCATCTCTTTTGTATTCTGACTAGGAACACCACCTCTTTTCTGTTCTGACTAGGAACACCATCTCTTTTGTATTCTGACTAGGTACACCACCTCTTTTGTGTTCTGACTAGGAATACTACCTCTTTTCTGTTCTGACTAGGAACACCATCTCTTTTGTATTCTGACTAGGTACACCACCTCTTTTGTGTTCTGACTAGGAATACTACCTCTTTTGTGTTCTGACTAGGAACACCATCTCTTTTGTATTCTGACTAGGTACACCACCTCTTTTCTGTTCTGACTAGGAACACCATCTCTTTTGTATTCTGACTAGGTACACCACCTCTTTTGTGTTCTGACTAGGAACACCATCTCTTTTTTATTCTGACTAGGTACACCACCTCTTTTGTGTTCTGACTAGGAACACCATCTCTTTTTTATTCTGACTAGGAATACCACCTCTTTTGTGTTCTGACTAGGAACACCACCTCTTTTCTGTTCTGACTAGGAACACCATCTCTTTTGTATTCTGACTAGGAACACCACCTCTTTTCTGTTCTGACTAGGAACACCATCTCTTTTGTATTCTGACTAGGTACACCACCTCTTTTGTGTTCTGACTAGGAACACCATCTCTTTTTTATTCTGACTAGGTACACCACCTCTTTTGTGTTCTGACTAGGAACACCATCTCTTTTTTATTCTGACTAGGAATACCACCTCTTTTGTGTTCTGACTAGGAACACCACCTCTTTTCTGTTCTGACTAGGAACACCATCTCTTTTGTATTCTGACTAGGAACACCACCTCTTTTCTGTTCTGACTAGGAACACCATCTCTTTTGTATTCTGACTAGGTACACCACCTCTTTTGTGTTCTGACTAGGAATACTACCTCTTTTCTGTTCTGACTAGGAACACCATCTCTTTTGTATTCTGACTAGGTACACCACCTCTTTTGTGTTCTGACTAGGAATACTACCTCTTTTGTGTTCTGACTAGGAACACCATCTCTTTTGTATTCTGACTAGGTACACCACCTCTTTTGTGTTCTGACTAGGAATACTACCTCTTTTGTGTTCTGACTAGGAACACCACCTCTTTTGTGTTCTGACTAGGAACACCACCTCTTTTCTGTTCTGACTAGGAACACCATCTCTTTTGTATTCTGACTAGGTACACCACCTCTTTTGTGTTCTGACTAGGAATACTACCTCTTTTCTGTTCTGACTAGGAACACCATCTCTTTTGTATTCTGACTAGGTACACCACCTCTTTTGTGTTCTGACTAGGAATACTACCTCTTTTGTGTTCTGACTAGGAACACCATCTATTTTGTATTCTGACTAGGAACACCATCTCTTTTGTATTCTGACTAGGAACACCATCTCTTTTTTATTCTGACTAGGAATACCATCTCTTTTGTATTCTGACTAGGAACACCACCTCTTTTGTGTTCTGACTAGGAACACCACCTCTTTTGTGTTCTGACTAGAAACACCACCTCTTTCGTATTCTGACTAGGAACACCTCCTCTTTTGTGTTCTGACTAGGAACACCACCTCTTTTGTGTTCTGACTAGAAACACCACCTCTTTCGTATTCTGACTAGGAACACCTCCTCTTTTGTGTTCTGACTAGGAACACCACCTCTTTTGTGTTCTGACTAGAAACACCACCTCTTTCGTATTCTGACTAGGAACACCTCCTCTTTTGTGTTCTGACTAGGAACACCACCTCTTTTGTATTCTGACTAGGAACACCATCTCTTTTGTATTCTGACTAGGAACACCACCTCTTTTGTATTCTGACTAGGAACACCATCTCTTTTGTATTCTGACTAGGAACACCACCACTTTTGTGTTCTGACTAGGAACACCATCTATTTTGTATTCTGACTAGGAACACCACCTCTTTTGTGTTCTGACTAGGAACACCATCTCTTTTGTATTCTGACTAGGAACACCACCTCTTTTGTGTTCTGACTAGGAACACCACCTCTTTTCTGTTCTGACTAGGAACACCATCTATTTTGTATTCTGACTAGGAACACCACCTCTTTTGTGTTCTGACTCGGAACACCACCTCTTTTGTATTCTGACTAGGAACACCACCTCTTTTGTGTTCTGACTAGGAACACCATCTCTTTTTTATTCTGACTAGGAATACCACCTCTTTTGTGTTCTGACTAGGAACACCACCTCTTTTCTGTTCTGACTAGGAACACCATCTCTTTTGTATTCTGACTAGGTACACCACCTCTTTTGTGTTCTGACTAGGAATACTACCTCTTTTCTGTTCTGACTAGGAACACCATCTCTTTTGTATTCTGACTAGGTACACCACCTCTTTTGTGTTCTGACTAGGAATACTACCTCTTTTGTGTTCTGACTAGGAACACCATCTATTTTGTATTCTGACTAGGAACACCATCTCTTTTGTATTCTGACTAGGAACACCATCTCTTTTTTATTCTGACTAGGAATACCATCTCTTTTGTATTCTGACTAGGAACACCACCTCTTTTGTGTTCTGACTAGGAACACCACCTCTTTTGTGTTCTGACTAGAAACACCACCTCTTTCGTATTCTGACTAGGAACACCTCCTCTTTTGTGTTCTGACTAGGAACACCACCTCTTTTGTGTTCTGACTAGAAACACCACCTCTTTCGTATTCTGACTAGGAACACCTCCTCTTTTGTGTTCTGACTAGGAACACCACCTCTTTTGTGTTCTGACTAGAAACACCACCTCTTTCGTATTCTGACTAGGAACACCTCCTCTTTTGTGTTCTGACTAGGAACACCACCTCTTTTGTATTCTGACTAGGAACACCATCTCTTTTGTATTCTGACTAGGAACACCACCTCTTTTGTATTCTGACTAGGAACACCATCTCTTTTGTATTCTGACTAGGAACACCACCACTTTTGTGTTCTGACTAGGAACACCATCTATTTTGTATTCTGACTAGGAACACCACCTCTTTTGTGTTCTGACTAGGAACACCATCTCTTTTGTATTCTGACTAGGAACACCACCTCTTTTGTGTTCTGACTAGGAATACTACCTCTTTTGTGTTCTGACTAGGAACACCATCTCTTTTGTATTCTGACTAGGAACACCATCTATTTTGTATTCTGACTAGGAACACCATCTATTTTGTGTTCTGACTAGGAACACCATCTCTTTTGTATTCTGACTAGGAACACCATCTATTTTGTGTTCTGACTAGGAACACCACCTCTTTTGTATTCTGACTAGGAACACCATCTATTTTGTGTTCTGACTAGGAACACCATCTCTTTTGTATTCTGACTAGGAACACCATCTCTTTCGTATTCTGACTAGGAACACCACCTCTTTTGTATTCTGACTAGGAACACCATCTCTTTTGTATTCTGACTAGGAACACCATCTATTTTGTGTTCTGACTAGGAACACCATCTCTTTTGTATTCTGACTAGGAATACCACCTCTTTTGTGTTCTGACTAGGAACACCACCTCTTTTGTATTCTGACTAGGTACACCACCTCTTTTGTGTTCTGACTAGGAATACTACCTCTTTTGTGTTCTGACTAGGAACACCATCTCTTTTGTATTCTGACTAGGAACACCATCTATTTTGTATTCTGACTAGGAACACCATCTATTTTGTGTTCTGACTAGGAACACCATATCTTTTGTATTCTGACTAGGAACACCATCTATTTTGTGTTCTGACTAGGAACACCATCTCTTTTGTATTCTGACTAGGAACACCATCTCTTTTCTGTTCTGACTAGGAACACCATCTCTTTTGTATTCTGACTAGGTACACCACCTCTTTTGTGTTCTGACTAGGAACACCATCTCTTTTGTATTCTGACTAGGTACACCACCTCTTTTGTGTTCTGACTAGGAACACCATCTCTTTTGTATTCTGACTAGGAACACCACCTCTTTTCTGTTCTGACTAGGAACACCATCTCTTTTGTATTCTGACTAGGAACACCACCTCTTTTCTGTTCTGACTAGGAACACCATCTCTTTTGTATTCTGACTAGGTACACCACCTCTTTTGTGTTCTGACTAGGAACACCATCTCTTTTGTATTCTGACTAGGAACACCATCTATTTTGTATTCTGACTAGGAACACCATCTATTTTGTGTTCTGACTAGGAACACCATCTCTTTTGTATTCTGACTAGGAACACCACCTCTTTTGTGTTCTGACTAGGAATACTACCTCTTTTCTGTTCTGACTAGGAACACCATCTCTTTTGTATTCTGACTAGGTACACCACCTCTTTTGTGTTCTGACTAGGAATACTACCTCTTTTGTGTTCTGACTAGGAACACCATCTCTTTTGTATTCTGACTAGGAACACCATCTATTTTGTATTCTGACTAGGAACACCATCTATTTTGTGTTCTGACTAGGAACACCATCTCTTTTGTATTCTGACTAGGAACACCATCTATTTTGTGTTCTGACTAGGAACACCACCTCTTTTGTATTCTGACTAGGAACACCATCTATTTTGTGTTCTGACTAGGAACACCATCTCTTTTGTATTCTGACTAGGAACACCATCTCTTTCGTATTCTGACTAGGAACACCACCTCTTTTGTATTCTGACTAGGAACACCATCTCTTTTGTATTCTGACTAGGAACACCATCTATTTTGTGTTCTGACTAGGAACACCATCTCTTTTGTATTCTGACTAGGAATACCACCTCTTTTGTGTTCTGACTAGGAACACCACCTCTTTTGTATTCTGACTAGGTACACCACCTCTTTTGTGTTCTGACTAGGAATACTACCTCTTTTGTGTTCTGACTAGGAACACCATCTCTTTTGTATTCTGACTAGGAACACCATCTATTTTGTATTCTGACTAGGAACACCATCTATTTTGTGTTCTGACTAGGAACACCATATCTTTTGTATTCTGACTAGGAACACCATCTATTTTGTGTTCTGACTAGGAACACCATCTCTTTTGTATTCTGACTAGGAACACCATCTCTTTTTTATTCTGACTAGGAACACCATCTCTTTTGTATTCTGACTAGGTACACCACCTCTTTTGTGTTCTGACTAGGAATACTACCTCTTTTGTGTTCTGACTAGGAATACCACCTCTTTTGTGTTCTGACTAGGAACACCACCTCTTTTGTGTTCTGACTAGGAACACCACCTCTTTTGTGTTCTGACTAGGAACACCACCTCTTTTGTGTTCTGACTAGGAACACCACCTCTTTTGTGTTCTGACTAGGAATACCACCTCTTTTGTGTTCTGACTAGGAACACCATCTCTTTTTTATTCTGACTAGGAACACCACCTCTTTTGTGTTCTGACTAGGAACACCATCTCTTTTGTATTCTGACTAGGAACACCACCTCTTTTGTGTTCTGACTAGGAACACCACCTCTTTTGTGTTCTGACTAGGAACACCACCTCTTTTGTGTTCTGACTAGGAACACCACCTCTTTTGTATTCTGACTAGGAATACCACCTCTTTTGTGTTCTGACTAGGAACACCACCTCTTTTGTATTCTGACTAGGAACACCACCTCTTTTGTGTTCTGACTAGGAACACCACCTCTTTTGTGTTCTGACTAGGAACACCATCTCTTTTGTATTCTGACTAGGAACACCACCTCTTTTGTGTTCTGACTAGGAACACCACCTCTTTTGTGTTCTGACTAGGAACACCACCTCTTTTGTATTCTGACTAGGAATACTACCTCTTTTGTGTTCTGACTAGGAATACCACCTCTTTTGTATTCTGACTAGGAATACTACCTCTTTCGTATTCTGACTAGGAATACCACCTCTTTCGTATTCTGACTAGGAATACCACCTCTTTTGTATTCTGACTAGGAATACCACCTCTTTCGTATTCTGACTAGGAATACCACCTCTTTTGTGTTCTGACTAGGAATACCACCTCTTTTGTATTCTGACTAGGAATACTACCTCTTTCGTATTCTGACTAGGAATACCACCTCTTTCGTATTCTGACTAGGAATACCACCTCTTTTGTATTCTGACTAGGAATACCACCTCTTTCGTATTCTGACTAGGAATACCACCTCTTTTGTGTTCTGACTAGGAATACCACCTCTTTTGTATTCTGACTAGGAATACCACCTCTTTTGTATTCTGACTAGGAATACTACCTCTTTCGTATTCTGACTAGGAACACCGAACACCACCTCTTTTGTGTTCTGACTAGGAACACCACCTCTTTTGTGTTCTGACTAGGAACACCACCTCTTTTGTGTTCTGACTAGGAACACCACCTCTTTTGTATTCTGACTAGGAATACTACCTCTTTTGTGTTCTGACTAGGAATACCACCTCTTTTGTATTCTGACTAGGAATACTACCTCTTTCGTATTCTGACTAGGAATACCACCTCTTTCGTATTCTGACTAGGAATACCACCTCTTTTGTATTCTGACTAGGAATACCACCTCTTTCGTATTCTGACTAGGAATACCACCTCTTTTGTGTTCTGACTAGGAATACCACCTCTTTTGTATTCTGACTAGGAATACTACCTCTTTCGTATTCTGACTAGGAATACCACCTCTTTCGTATTCTGACTAGGAATACCACCTCTTTTGTATTCTGACTAGGAATACCACCTCTTTCGTATTCTGACTAGGAATACCACCTCTTTCGTATTCTGACTAGGAATACCACCTCTTTTATATTCTGACTAGGAATACCACCTCTTTCGTATTCTGACTAGGAATGCCACCTCTTTCGTATTCTGACTAGGAATACCACCTCTTTTGTATTCTGACTAGGAATACCACCTCTTTTGTATTCTGACTAGGAATACTACCTCTTTTGTGTTCTGACTAGGAATACCACCTCTTTTGTATTCTAACTAGGAATACCACCTCTTTCGTATTCTGACTAGGAATACCACCTCTTTCGTATTCTGACTAGGAATACCACCTCTTTTATATTCTGACTAGGAATACCACCTCTTTCGTATTCTGACTAGGAATACCACCTCTTTCGTATTCTGACTAGGAATACCACCTCTTTTGTATTCTGACTAGGAATACCACCTCTTTTGTATTCTGACTAGGAATACTACCTCTTTTGTGTTCTGACTAGGAATACCACCTCTTTTGTATTCTGACTAGGAATACTACCTCTTTCGTATTCTGACTAGGAATACCACCTCTTTTGTATTCTGACTAGGAACACCGAACAGCACCTCTTTTATATTCTGACTAGGAATACCACCTCTTTCGTATTCTGACTAGGAATACCACCTCTTTTGTATTCTGACTAAGAATACAACCTCTTTTGTGTGCTGACTAGGAATACCACCTCTTTTGTATACTGACTAGGAATACCACCTCTTTCGTATTCTGACTAGGAATACCACCTCTTTTATATTCTGACTAGGAACACCATCTATTTTGTATTCTGACTAGGAACACCACCTCTTTTGTATTCTGACTAGGAACACCACCTCTTTCGTATTCTGACTAGGAACACCACCTCTTTTGTATTCTGACTAGGAACACCACCTCTTTTGTATTCTGACTAGGAACACCACCTCTTTTGTATTCTGACTAGGAACACCACCTCTTTCGTATTCTGACTAGGAACACCACCTCTTTTGTATTCTGACTAGGAACACCACCTCTTTTGTATTCTGACTAGGAACACCACCTCTTTTGTATTCTGACTAGGAACACCGAACACCACCTCTTTTGTGTTCTGACTAGGAACACCGAACACCACCTCTTTTGTATTCTGACTAGGAACACCACCTCTTTCGTATTCTGACTAGGAACACCACCTCTTTTGTATTCTGACTAGGAACACCACCTCTTTCGTATTCTGACTAGGAACACCACCTCTTTTGTATTCTGACTAGGAACACCACCTCTTTTGTATTCTGACTAGGAACACCACCTCTTTTGTATTCTGACTAGGAACACCACCTCTTTTGTGTTCTGACTAGGAACACCGAACACCACCTCTTTTGTATTCTGACTAGGAACACCACCTCTTTCGTATTCTGACTAGGAACACCACCTCTTTTGTATTCTGACTAGGAACACCACCTCTTTCGTATTCTGACTAGGAACACCACCTCTTTTGTATTCTGACTAGGAACACCACCTCTTTTGTATTCTGACTAGGAACACCACCTCTTTCGTATTCTGACTAGGAACACCTCCTCTTTTGTGTTCTGACTAGGAACACCATCTCTTTTGTATTCTGACTAGGAACACCACCTCTTTTGTGTTCTGACTAGGAACACCGAACACCACCTCTTTTGTATTCTGACTAGGAACACCACCTCTTTCGTATTCTGACTAGGAACACCACCTCTTTTGTATTCTGACTAGGAACACCACCTCTTTCGTATTCTGACTAGGAACACCACCTCTTTTGTATTCTGACTAGGAACACCACCACTTTTGTGTTCTGACTAGGAACACCATCTCTTTCGTATTCTGACTAGGAACACCTCCTCTTTTGTGTTCTGACTAGGAACACCATCTCTTTTGTATTCTGACTAGGAACACCACCTCTTTTGTGTTCTGACTAGGAACACCGAACACCACCTCTTTTGTATTCTGACTAGGAACACCACCTCTTTTGTATTCTGACTAGGAACACCATCTATTTTGTATTCTGACTAGGAACACCACCTCTTTTGTATTCTGACTAGGAACACCACCTCTTTTGTATTCTGACTAGGAACACCACCTCTTTCGTATTCTGACTAGGAACACCTCCTCTTTTGTGTTCTGACTAGGAACACCATCTCTTTTGTATTCTGACTAGGAACACCACCTCTTTTGTGTTCTGACTAGGAACACCACCACTTTTGTGTTCTGACTAGGAACACCATCTATTTTGTATTCTGACTAGGAACACCACCTCTTTTGTGTTCTGACTAGGAACACCATCTCTTTTGTATTCTGACTAGGAACACCACCTCTTTTGTATTCTGACTAGGAACACCACCTCTTTCGTATTCTGACTAGGAACACCTCCTCTTTTGTGTTCTGACTAGGAACACCATCTCTTTTGTATTCTGACTAGGAACACCACCTCTTTTGTGTTCTGACTAGGAACACCACCACTTTTGTGTTCTGACTAGGAACACCATCTATTTTGTATTCTGACTAGGAACACCACCTCTTTTGTGTTCTGACTAGGAACACCACCTCTTTTGTATTCTGACTAGGAACACCACCTCTTTTGTGTTCTGACTAGGAACACCACCTCTTTTGTGTTCTGACTAGGAACACCATCTCTTTTGTATTCTGACTAGGAACACCACCTCTTTTGTATTCTGACTAGGAACACCACCTCTTTCGTATTCTGACTAGGAACACCTCCTCTTTTGTATTCTGACTAGGAACACCACCTCTTTTGTGTTCTGACTAGGAACACCATCTCTTTTGTATTCTGACTAGGAACACCACCTCTTTTGTATTCTGACTAGGAACACCACCTCTTTCGTATTCTGACTAGGAACACCTCCTCTTTTGTGTTCTGACTAGGAACACCTCCTCTTTTGTGTTCTGACTAGGAACACCACCACTTTTGTGTTCTGACTAGGAACACCATCTATTTTGTATTCTGACTAGGAACACCACCTCTTTTGTGTTCTGACTAGGAACACCGAACACCACCTCTTTTGTATTCTGACTAGGAACACCACCTCTTTTGTATTCTGACTTGGAACACCACCACTTTTGTGTTCTGACTAGGAACACCATCTATTTTGTATTCTGACTAGGAACACCACCTCTTTTGTGTTCTGACTAGGAACACCGAACACCACCTCTTTTGTATTCTGACTAGGAACACCACCTCTTTTGTATTCTGACTAGGAACACCATCTATTTTGTATTCTGACTAGGAACACCACCTCTTTTGTGTTCTGACTAGGAACACCGAACACCACCTCTTTCGTATACTGACTAGGAATACCACCTCTTTTGTGTTCTGACTAGGAACACCATCTCTTTCGTATACTGACTTGGAACACCACCACTTTTGTGTTCTGACTAGGAACACCATCTATTTTGTATTCTGACTAGGAACACCACCTCTTTTGTGTTCTGACTAGGAACACCGAACACCACCTCTTTTGTATTCTGACTAGGAACACCACCTCTTTTGTATTCTGACTAGGAACACCATCTATTTTGTATTCTGACTAGGAACACCACCTCTTTTGTATTCTGACTAGGAACACCACCTCTTTTGTATTCTGACTAGGAACACCACCTCTTTCGTATTCTGACTAGGAACACCTCCTCTTTTGTGTTCTGACTAGGAACACCATCTCTTTTGTGTTCTGACTAGGAACACCATCTCTTTTTTATTCTGACTAGGAACACCACCTCTTTTGTGTTCTGACTAGGAACACCACCTCTTTTGTATTCTGACTAGGAACACCACCTCTTTCGTATTCTGACTAGGAACACCTCCTCTTTTGTGTTCTGACTAGGAACACCATCTCTTTTGTGTTCTGACTAGGTACACCACCTCTTTTGTGTTCTGACTAGGAACACCACCTCTTTTGTGTTCTGACTAGGAACACCATCTCTTTTGTGTTCTGACTAGGAACACCACCTCTTTTGTGTTCTGACTAGGAACACCACCTCTTTTGTGTTCTGACTAGGAACACCATCTCTTTTGTATTCTGACTAGGTACACCACCTCTTTTGTGTTCTGACTAGGAACACCACCTATTTTGTGTTCTGACTAGGAACACCACCTCTTTTGTGTTCTGACTAGGAACACCACCACTTTTGTGTTCTGACTAGGAACACCATCTATTTTGTATTCTGACTAGGAACACCACCTCTTTTGTGTTCTGACTAGGAACACGACCTCTTTTGTGTTCTGACTAGGAACACGACCTCTTTTGTGTTCTGACTAGGAACACCACCTCTATTGTGTTCTGACTAGGAACACCACCTCTTTTGTGTTCTGACTAGGAACACCACCTCTTTCGTACTGTATTCTGCTTTGCTCTTTCGGGGTTGATAGCCATTGTATGATTATGTGTATGTGTAAGATTGTTTACCGTACAGTTGTGGGGCGAGCCACGAAGTTAGCGAACTTTTAATTATTAAGGCACTCAATAAATAATTTTAGTTTAATTTTGTAATACAATGAAAATTATTAAAAACCAAAGTCAATCAAAAGCAATAATTAATCAATAAAGAATGTTAATTTACAAGAAAGAAAGTTGTTTACAAAAGTACTGGCTAGGAGGGTCCCCCAGTTTGGAATGACCTCAGTGGCCTAGAAAATCAAGCTTAAGACACTCCTTGAAACTGAGAAAGGAGTAATGATATGCCATTTAGGTGAGCATTATGTGCTGTATAAATTGGTGTCAAACAGGTGTCTAACAGGCGCAATGTAGTAACTCTAACAAATGAAAGGAATAATTATTATATCTCTCTCTATACTACTGTTTAATAATATTGAAAATTACTAATTCTTATTTTTCACATAATTATTACAGTCTATTCAAATCAACTTACAATTAATCACAATGTTCTAGAATATTCAATGGTTTCAGTGTCTCAAAACACTACAATTTTCAAAGTTACAGAATTATCAAATGTAAATAAGGCGTTCTAGTAATTAGTACTTCCACAGGACTTTATCAATGCCATGAACTACCCCATTGGAACATGTGACATCGGGGTCCCTTATAATAGCGTACTGGCTGTCGCCGCCAACTGTTGTTATTGGAGGCACGGAAGAGGTTTTGGTAAGAACCAAGATATCTCCATTCACTGCTGTTTCTTGAGCTGCGGCACCGGCCTTAAGGCCTGAAATGGAAAAGTGTGCGTTTTAATAGCATTAATTAATTAATTAATTAATTAATGTATTAGATATGTGGCAAATCATTAAAAATTTCAATTTTCATTAAAAGTCAGAGGGCAACATACTGCTGTACAGTAGGCCTACATTGGTCAATTCCACAGCCACGTAATGTAGACTACGTTATAAATGAAATTGAAACTTGCTGTCGTCATCTGGTTACCACCACAATTTCCGGTACTGTTAATATTATGAAAACGTTATGATTTACAGTCGGGCAGATATCAGTCAATATTATTAATTAATATATTTAATATATTTATATAATTAATATATTAGAGAATAAGCTTATGTCATTCAAATACAAATAGACACTGACTGAATACAGTTTCAACAGTAGTATAGGCCTACTGTAGGTACCGGTATGTAGCCTATTTAGCTAAACCTTAAAACGTACCGTACTGTTTTCTTTTGGAAGGTTTTTTTTGAGACTTTTTTTTATACATAAAAACTTGCTCAAAAACGGCCAAGCGGAAACGCTGCCAAATTTTTTTTGTTAAGATGGATAACAGGGAATTGTGGTGCCGCAATATTGCATTGTTGATAAGCGGCACAGCAATCTTAATGCAACTACTGTATAATGCTAATGCAGCATGGGGATAGATACTGTAGTATATATAAATTTACCAACCGGTAGTGAATATAGTGCGGCTGGCTACAACATGTCGTTCCATTACATTCCGCAGTTGAGTCGCGTTGTTTTTAAGCCGATTCAGAGTGGCTTTTGGGATTTTATTGAAGGCCGCATTTGACGGAGAGTAGATTGTATATGGCCCGTCTTCGTGCAGTGTTGAGGATGTCCCCGCCAAAACGAGAAGGTCAGTGAATATACTGAAAAAAAAAACATTTTTACAATCTACAGATGTCCAATATACAGTGTTAATGTGCAGATAAATGACTATAACTTATATCTGTAAGTGAAACACGAAATGCCGAGCCGACCCGAAGGTTTCTCCCTCTCTTGGCTATTACCTGTAAGGCTATTAAACGAACGGATGAAGTGGTAGGCATTGACCAGCTGTATCATAGTGTATAGATGATCGAAAAATCTTTATTTAATATAATATAACCAGCTAAAGACCCTCAATACTTTATATTTTTTTATCATCTATACACCTGTAAGGCTGGAATACTGTCACGCTAACTCCCATGGATGAACACAGTGTAACAATAATTCAACTCTTACAATCATACTCAGCCGTTGCCGCCACGCGGTTACCGAATTGTAACTGGATCGCAACCGGACCGAACCTTGGCTGCTGGACCAACAGACAAGGTACAGCTGGAGGCACAGTGAGTGAACACTCCACCAGTTCTCTGATGAATATTTATTTAATTAAGTAATTACGCCCGAACGCAGGCTATTTATATTTACTTGAATTACTTAGCTAATAATATTAACAAAATCATCAATATATTGTGTAGATTATAAATAAAACAATATAAAATGAAATAAAATAAGTCACTACTTTAATATAATAATATGCATTAGTTCAATTTACCATCTAATGAAAGTATTCTTACCTTTACATATATTATAAACTATTACAATAAATTCTTACACTTATCTGGAAACACAGGTCTACCTGTAAATAATATATGAGCCTAAATGTATATATAACTTTTGTTGGGCACAGCTTTGGCAAAGTCGGCAATGACGTCCAGGTGGGATCGAACTGGTGACCTCTGGGTTGGAAGTCTGAAACTCTAACCATTCAGCAAGCGGCTTGGGGTAAAAGGTTGACCCGGAAATACCCCCTTGTATGGCAGACCTTGTATGTCCGCAATTAACCTCCTCATGGCCTCCCATCTGTCAATAACACCATATGCTGCCACTGTGCTCAACCCTACAGTACTTGTATATAGATATACTCATACTCAAATCTAGTACCTGTATATAGATATACTCTCCAATCTTACGGCCACATCTTGGTCTGCTCTGGGATAAATGAATTTGTTGACCACATGGACTACCCCATTACTCGCCTGCTGATCAAAGGTAACTATTGGCGACCCGCTGGCAGTAATGACATTTATATCGGTGTAAAGGTTTGTTCGTATTTTCTGCAGAAATATAACAAAACCTAATTATATATTCTTACAATTTATTATTAACTGTTTCGTATTAATGGAATAATTGTTAAAATCGTCTATCTAGAAATAAAGTGAAATGTTTATCCAACGGTAATCATCAAAAATGTTAATGTTTAATGACTCGCGGAGGCCACGAATATTATTTCTCCACAAACATAAACCTCCCGTGATGTGAAAATACCAGGTTTTAAATTATTTGTTGAATTTTATTGCAATTTATTATGACGAATTTGTATTTTCTTAAACTTCTCTTTATGGATAGATAGATAGATAGATTTATTTATACATTATGTAAAAACAATAACAAATACACCAAACAATGTACCGGTATAAAGGTATTGTCCAACATAACATATAGGATTACCCCTAAAGCTTTGCAGCTTATTTCCAAGGGGGTCCTTTATGTTACTTGGTTACAAATACAATATTACACTACGCTAACCTAAAACCAATATAAAACGTAATTACACTATGTACATGTACAACTTTACCGAGAGCGTGACAATGCCCGACTCAACGATAAAGATGTAATGTACAGAACAATTTATTATAAAACGTAATTACAGTATAAATAGTAAATAATTAATAAACTAATAACTTACTGTAGGACTATTGTACCTATTTTTACATTGCACACGGAGATGAGATTTAACTGCAGATTTAAAAGAATGTTGATTATTTAGGTTTTTAATTTCATTAGGCAGAGCGTTCCAATTTTTTATGCCGTTAAAAAAGAAAGTATCAGATTCAAAGGATTTACAATTCGGGAGGTAGAAGTTTGAAGCACTAGCTCTGGTACTGTAAGAGTGTGTATCGCGTACTCTGTTGAATTTTTGTTTTAGGTAATTGGGACATTTACCATTATACACTTTATGCACATGGTTAAGGTGTAGCTGCTTAACTCTACTATCTAAGTTAAGTAGTCCAGATTCAGAAAAGTCATCTGGAGTTAGGTGGTGCCTAGGTTTGTAGTCTTTAATAAATCGTACTACTTTATTCTGAGCTACTTGTAATTTACATTTAAGCTGTTTGGTTAAGCCTTCATACCAAGAAGAGCACGCATAGTCCATGTGACACTGTATTAAAGAAGAGCAAAGTAACTTGCGGGAGTCGGTGTTCAAACTATTTTTATTTCTGTATAGAAACCTAAGCCTACTGTTAACTTTCGAGAAAATATTTTTCACTGTACTTTCTCCTGATAAGCAGTTATCCAATGTGGCGCCTAAATATTTAACTTCCTTTTTATTTTCAATCTTATGTCCATTACTAGTGACTTCAAACTTAGTTACCTTCTTTAACTTTCTTTTGGAACCAAACAAAATACTTTCAGTTTTACCGTAGTGAATGGATAGCTTATTATCAACCAACCACTCATTACAGGATTCTAGAACTGCACTTAACTTTTGGGAAATATGGATAGGATCTTTATGAGAGAAAATAAGAGCACTGTCGTCGGCATATAAAATCAGTTTAAAATCGGGATCTATACTACTTATCATATCATTTACATAGCATACAAAAAGCAGAGGACCTAATATACTACCTTGCGGTACACCACAGGTAATCTCTTGTACAGTAGACAGCGATTTGCTAATGACTACAGTTTGACCTCTGTCTGACAGGTAGGACTTGAACCAGTCTATAGAACCTACACCCATCAGGCCTAACTTACCAAGCAGAATTTCGTGATCTACAGTATCGAAAGCCTTTTGTAGGTCCAACATTACCATACCAGTATATAAACCCTTTGCGTTATTACATCTAATTGTATCAGTTAAGTTAATAAGGCAGGTGTCTGTAGAATATGATTTACGAAAACCGGACTGAAGTTCATAGATCAGATTTAGCCTACTAAGATGTGCTTCCAGCTGTAGAAAAACAGAACGTTCTAGAATTTTAGATACAATACTTAAGATACTAACAGGTCTGTAATTACAGGGTTCTACTTTACTATTCTTTTTATACAGAGGAACAACCTTAGCTAATTTCAGTTCGTCTGGTACTACATTATCTACGATAGAGTAATTAATAATAAAAGTAATAGGCACTTTAAGTACTTCAGCACCATCCTTAAGAAAACGGGCAGGTATTAGATCTAGACCGGTACTTTTTGAGGCTGATAGGCTAAGTAGATTTTTAAAAACGAAATCCTCAGAAACGGGTTTTAAAAATAACTTTTCTGAATTTTGTAACTTTTCTAAATAAAAATTTTTTAGAGTTTCGGACCCTATACTATATTTATTACTTGATAACGGTAATTTCTTAACTAAATTAGAGGCAACATTAGTAAAATAATTATTAAATAAATTACTAACTAGAGTATGATCATGAATCAGCTCACCGTTATCTTGCAGAACAATATTCGATTTAGATTTAAGGTTTTTATAACCTAAAGATTTTAGGGTAGACCATAGACTTTTAGGATTATCTTTATTCTCACTTATTTTGTTGTACAAATATTCAGATTTAGCTTTTTTTATTTCCCGTTGGACAAGGTTTATAGCTCTTTATAGCTCATATTTCAGAAACTCTGATGTACTTGAGTTGGGAAATTCTAACGCTCTATATTGACATCGACACTTCCTTCACCGTCTGCTGATAGGTCTACGCTATACCTGTATATATATATATACATATCTGACACATGAATCATATATACATAATTAACCCAAAAACACCACCAATATTATATTATGAATCATTTACAAAGGTCAGTTTATTCTCAATTAAATTGGGCTTCTTCCTAAAATATTTCCAACTCTGGTTTATTGTTTTGGTTCCTTTCAATGTAACCTGCTTCCTTACTAAACACAAAAATTACTAAAATTATATTTCATATAATATATTATACACATACTACTTGACCATCGAGACTAGGAATCAGACCTTCGTCCTTAATGTCAGCCTTAACGATTTTCATTGTAGAGGCATGGAATGATAGCGTATCTTCTAATAATACAGGGTCGCCGGTTATAGCAGCTAGAAGATCCTGAAAGATCAAAACGATTTCAGAATTAATATGAACCGAGATAATTTTACTAAAAAAGACAGAAGAGTCTAACTAATTCAAACAGACTAACCTTGTTCATATTGGCTAGAGCGTCGTTGTTTGGTACAAATAAAGTGATTGTCTTGTCATTCTGCAGTTTCTGTTTTATTGTGGGACATTTGTCTAAAAGGCTCGCAAATTGTGGTCCCAATTTCACCGCCAGATCGTAAACGGTATTGGAGTCCTTGACGACGGATTTCGCCTCGACTAATTCAACCCATGGTACGACATCCGGTTGATTCTTCAACCCAAAGGTTGCAGCAACAAGGAGACACAGAACCAGTGCACTTATTTGCATAACCATATTAGTGCTGAGGTGGTTGAACTTGTTTAATTAATTAATTTATAATAATTTAATATCACAATTTTAGTAAACGTACACTATTTAACCCTATTTTAGAGATACATTTTGCACTCTATAATCGTAGATTAAATCAACCTTTCTAAATTAATTACTGACTTCATACTTTACTAATGAAATAATCGTTTAGCTCTCTATCGGACGCATTTTGTATCAAATGAGAAATTGAAAACTGAAATTTATTATTTAATCAAATATGGATATTCAATATAAAATAAAAGAATAATATAATTATTACAAGAAGGTACTTTTGTTTAGATAAGTAAAATAGAGTTCAAACAATGGATGGTGTTTTCCCTGAGTAAATAAAACCACAGTTTAGATATCTCTCTCTCTGGTACTTTTTATCCCACAATTCCCCAATCGATCTTTTCATATCAATGTTTACCAGTACAAAGTTAACCACACACTGCTAATCTTTAGCTTATAATTGCTATACAGTACTACGTCAGTTCTATAAATAAGTGTTACTATAGTATCTATTGGTGGGGTTTTGGTCAGAGGTCTGTATCAAATGTCAGTTTTAAACTTTAACCTGTAATGTAACGGCTTGTAACGGCTTGTATACAGCTTGTTACGGTTGCTTTTAGTTCCAGTGCTTTATTCAATTTAGAGGGGGTCTCAAATTATATTTATCTCGTGCACCAAAACGCTTAATCTGGCCCTGTTCAGTTCAATAAGAACTGTATTAGGAATTAGGTTGCTGAACCTTAAGCTGTGGGTAACGAAAGTCTTATTACAGTATTATTATACTACTGACTTAGTTGTAAGAGACAGGCTGACTTAGTGGTACGTCATAAAACTTGCAATAATAATTACTGATGTTTATCATTTTCAGATGGATGCTGTTCTGACTGGAGCTACATTGTCTTCGGGAGAATTATTTGGCGAATCAGCTGTCAGTAGTCAAGCAATCAGAACGGACGCTGTATCTCAGGTTAGGGTAATTATTATATGGCGGATCAGCTGTCAGTAGAGTCAGCCAATCAGAACAGAGGCTGTATCTCAGGTTAGGGTAATTATTATATGGCGAATCAGCTGTCAGTAGTCAGCCAATCAGAACAGAGGCTGTATCTCAGGTTAGGGTAATTATTATATGGCGGATCAGCTGTCAGTAGAGTCAGCCAATCAGAACAGAGGCTGTATCTCAGGTTAGGGTAATTATTATATGGCGAATCAGCTGTCAGTAGTCAGCCAATCAGAACAGAGGCTGTATCTCAGGTTAGGGTAATTATTATATGGCGGATCAGCTGTCAGTAGAGTCAGCCAATCAGAACAGAGGCTGTATCTCAGGTTAGGGTAATTATTATATGGCGAATCAGCTGTCAGTAGTCAGCCAAACAGAACAGAGGCTGTATCTCAGGTAAGGGTAATTATTATATGGATGTAAACGCTACGCCGACAGCCGACAACCACTGCCATCAACAGCAAATATGAAAATGTAACCTGAGTTCGTGACTCTCGCTTATTGTTTTGGTTAGAATAACCTTCCACTGTAACCTGTTCCTTTCCTTCAATTAATAAATAACATTAATTAGCTTTAATAATGGTTGTCGGCGTTGGTTGTCAGTAGTCGGTTGTCGGCGTAGCGTTTACACCCTTATTATATGGCGAATCAGCTGTCAGTTATAAAGTAAACAGAATCGAGGTTGTATCCTGTATCTTAGGATAGGCTAATTATTATAGGGCGAATCAGCTGCCAGTAGGCAGCCAATCAGAACAGAGGCCTACATACCAGTGTGAACTTCCATTACCACAACTGTTTTTGAAAATGAAACTTTTTAATATTGGTTTGTGGGGCGAGACACGTAGTCGGCGAGCCTTGGCATACGGTTCATATAGGGCAAATGGGGCATGTCCGTCTGTCTGTCTGTCTGTCCGTCCGTCTGTCTGGTAAATGTTTGAACGCGAATTTCTCGGCATCGCTCGTTCGGAATTGAACCAAACTTAGTAGGTAAGTAGTAGAGAGAAAGTTTAGAAAGTTTGTAAAGTTTGGTGAAAAATCATGCAGTCTGACGTCAGCTACGACAGATTATGTGGTTTTTAGAAAATGTTAAATTTCTCGGGAAGGCCTCATTTTCCTGAGCTGAAATTTTGGTGGCCTGTAGAGAATCATGAAGTCTATCTTTTACGAAATTGAAAAGTTAAGACATTTAATTGGGGATCCGCTAGAGACTCAGAAGTAATGACATAGGCCTACCGGTACGGTACTGCTGTACAGTGCTGCACTGGTAAGTACGAAATTGCAGAATAACAATTTGACACCACCTAGCGGATTAACATATGATTGTATATCGAATGAATACATTTATACTGTAGCATGGGATATTGGGTCCAAACTAGACATACCCCATTTGCTCTATATGAACCGTATGCCAAGGCTTGCCGACTACGTGCTTCGCGAAGTCCCCACGAACGTGTTGTTTTATAGTGGTACTTTTATTTAATTGTCAAGCAATGAAGTAAAAACCTTACCGGTAGGTATGCAGTACAAATGAAACAGTAAAAAAGCAACTGACCTGTAGACGTTGCTGCCGTCTTGCCGTCTTGATGCTGTCTAACGCGTTCAATCAAGTGCTGGATGGTATGTCCAACATATTCCCCCTTACAAGAGGGACAAGAGAAAGAATAAACGACGTTAGACGCAAGAATATCTGGAACCGGATGTTTCAATGATGGTAGTGATTGGCGCAGTTTGGCAGTTGTGTAAACAAACCGCACTGGCCGTGTGCAAGACCTTGGTACTAGACCACGCAACCTACAAACAAAAAGTTCGGTGGCCCAACCGCGGTACTCAAACTTACAGATAATGGGCCTGGGATTTTCCGACGGTTCCGGCTCCACCGGGTCAATGACCTCGGTGGGTGTAACCGCAGTCACCTCGCTCTCACTACTATTGCCAGGACGCCCCCTAGCGGCACGGACGGCGGTAAGCTCACGCTGAATCATCGCATTTGTATATTGGTTATTGCTAAGAATAATATTAGCTTCCCCAATTGCAGTATTGAGCTGGGAGCCATCCCCGCCCTTACTGACGTTAAAAACGTTAAATTTGTTGTTTTAGTTGTTAAAATACAAGTAAATTTTATTTCTAGGATATTTTTGTTTAAGATCATCGGCATCAAATGAAAACATAAAAATTTCACTTAGAATATATATAATTATTAGCGAATAATTATTTATTAATTTACAGCAATCTGTTGACCTTGGAGATTTTGCTTCTGTTGTTTGTATTAAAGATTTTTCCACCTGTCGAGGTTTCGTTGTGATGTTTTGGTGTAAAATTGACGCAGGTCAGGGGACTACTTCAGATGCTTATTTTATCTCCAGCGGTAAGTCCATTGTTATAGGCCTACAGTATTACAATAATAATGGCTTATTCATACGCTTGCACTTATTTCACGACACATTATTAGCCAACCACTGGCGGTGGTTGCAGGAAATAATTAACATTCAATTCACAAGTCCATCACACAAATATTTTTCTACACAAACATACAAGTAATATGTTTTCTTCCATTTTTTTTTATTAGGAATGCAATTTTGTGGTACAAGTTTCTGCAATGGGACAATACAAATTGGACCGACAACCCCCCCCCCCCCACCCCCAAATTCACTACAAATCCGAATGAGATCCTCCCCCTCCCTAGTGGGTGAACCAAAATTTTTATTCTCTGTTTCATTCTTTAGCTTCAAGCGTTTGAAAAAGGTGTCTCCGACGATATTGTACCAGTTTCATTTGTTACGGGATTAACCTTAAGACACTTTATTACCTACAGAAACCAAATCTGAGGTGTTATGTCACATCAGATAAGGTATTAATCATTCATGCCTCACCCGGGCGCGGGGTCACGCTTCATTCATGTCTCAAGGCGTGGGGTCACATCGTCCACTTTTTACACCTACAGTAGGAATTGGGTTACACCTCATTACACAGCCTTACCTGGACGGGGGTCGCGCTTCATTCATTCATTTTCATTTATGTCTCTTTATTAAGTCTTAATTTATATCTCAGTATATTACAATATTATGTGTATAATATCGAGTCTATTCAAGCACTAATTTATAATATCATTTGCAATTATAATTATTTTATTAATGCAGTGAAAACGAGAATGCAAATGTGAAAGAATTGTACGAGCTGATAATATAAATCTTCAAATAATTTCCTATACATATCTCAGTATCACAATATTTTCAAAATTCTTTACTTATTTCAATCTTCTACTGTAGTCCATCATACAAAATGTAATGGCAATTAGAACAACCCCCCTAACTCCCCCCCCCTCCCTTTGGCAGCAGCAATTACTAGCCTTGCTATCTGCAATGGTGCCTTCCCTCATTATCAACTAGTGTTATTACGCACAATATACTATACAGTAATTATACTTATACTTATAATATATAATATTTGTGCCTATTTATATTATATTAACTTGATAATACTAAACGGGAAAATAAACAGTAAAACAGTAAATCAAAGTGGGAAAATCTGTTAGCACCCCGATTGTATGCCAAACCCCAAAGGTCAACTTACAATCAGGGAGGCTGCTAAAGGAACCGAGAGAAAGCCGCCCCAATATTAGATTATTACAACAACATATCCATTGGGTAAGAAAGTGGAGGAGAGCCAGCCCGTCTCTTAATTTTTTACTTTATATTACGCGATCAATTTTCACTCATCTCGTCATGAACCCAACATGTATGTAAACTTTTGTTAAATTTGTTGGCTATGCGTTTGCGGTTGTTTGGGCGGAGTGTGGTAGGCCTACACTTTTCACACTTAAATATTTTGGTTGTGAAATGTTACAGGGCATAGCTATCTGAGATATTTCATTTATATTTTATTATGAGAGTGTGACGGGATCCAGGAAGGATCCCGATTTATCCGGTTGTTTAATTCACTCGTCCCCGCCGTGTGCATGAAAGGTAAAAGGGAATCCGTGTCGTTCGTTGTATATAATAACTGATATAGATATAGGGTATATAGATATAGGTGTACGGATAATGTTGTCGTATACAGAAGGCGGGATACGGTAATTAAAGTCCCGGTCCTTCCCTAGCTAAACTAACTAACCTAAACTAGCACCAATATTACACTGAGATAACTGAACTGATATGATTACTGCCAAGTGGCTATATTGCACGGTTGGCCTTGTTACTCTACCTAACCGATGCCTTTCCCCCCTCTGATTGGTTGATACCCTTGTTGGCGCCCTTTGGAGTGTTTCCGTTCACTCCACCTGTTCTCTCTGGGTTAGGGGTTTGGCCCCTGACCCTCATTGTGTGTTTCCTTCCCATTTTGTTGGGGTGGCACGAGTTGGTTGATTACCCAATCTCGTGGCTCCCAATATTGCTTATCGGCTTAACTTTATGGGGTGTTAGCGGGATTGAATAAGCTAACACTCCCCCCCATGCTATCTTCCCGGTGAGAAGATAGCATCCACCTTAAGTGCGCTACAATCCCGCTGGATCCCGATCTAGTATCTGGTGTGGGGTGGAATTCTTTTCTCTCGGAGCCGGCTTTCCAGGCCGCTCCCTATGGGTATGATAACGCTACCCTGTATGCCTGGCATCTCATGTCGGGCCGATCGCGCTCACCTCTCACGCGACTTTTGTTTCCCCAACACTTTTGCCCTATCTCTTCTCCACTCTCACCCTAACTCTCTCATACCCTCGGACCTCCTCGTCCCTCACTCAGCCTCTTATTCTCCCCCCCCCCACACACTAGAATTGCGTCCGCACTCTCTCCGCACTTCGCACTATTTGCTCTGTTCCTCAACCCCACTTCGATTGCCTCATCCCTTCTGACGAATCCCCCCCCCCCCCCCTCTTGTGCCGTCGCACTCAAGAAGCGTGAAATTGTCTGGTGTCTCGTCCATAGTGCCATAGTCAGTTATCCCCCCAGTCCCAGTAGCTAATTGAGAAAGGTTGTATGACTATAGTACTTACTCCGAACGTATATTTGTAGATTACTAATTACTACGTACGTACATACAAATTGCACTTATATGATTATTTGCATTAATTAAATTTGTACTTAATAGTTCGTACGTCCCACGCGGCGCCTTCCAGGCGTACCACGTCCAAGTCTCAGTTTCTCTCCCTCGGCTCTGGGAACCTATCTGTTCCTCTGGGCATAGTTCCCCCTGGCGTCCTCTTCCCTGGGTCGTTTCTTGGTTACCACCGCTCCTCTGGGATCCGCTTTCTGCTTTCGGACCTTCGCCGCCACCTCCCTGCTGATTCCGGCTGTTGGCTCCTTGGGCGCTGGTGTTATTAATGCCCGATATCGCTTCGCCGGTGGCCCCTCAGAGTGGCCCTGTTGTCTCCCTCTGGTGGCGTCCCATAGGATCATCTTCATGGCTTGCGGTACGTGCTCCGCCAAGAAATCCCTAAACTCCCCTCGGTTCTGTGGCGTCCACCTGTCCAAATATCTTTGTGTATTCATCACTCCGGCATACGACGCCGCTGTTGCTACCTCTTGATAGGTAAAGGGTAGCCTCCGCTTTATGATTTCCATGTGAGCCTCCTGATTGATAAGGAAGAAACCCCACTTGAACTCCTGGGCCTTCATGCGCTGGCGCGTCATGGCCCCGACGTCGGCCCACTCCTCGAATCTCCTGAACTTCTCTTCGTCGTCCATCCAGTCGCACTGGCGTCCGTAGTGTCCCCGAAAGTGGCACTTTGGACATCGGTTATGCAGTCGTGGACACGCCCCCATCCTGTGGCTTGGTTCTCGGCAGTAGAGACAAAAGGTTCCCTTTTGGAACTGGTACAGGCAGCTCCTTTCCTGGTGGGTCTGTCTCCCACAGTAGTCGCAACCGAGTACCAATGTCTCCCGCCCCATGTCGTCTCTCGTCCCAAGCGATCTCCGCGGTCTGTGGAGTCGCTGGTAGGCGAATTTCTCCACGTTGGTGTCCCTGTCTACGTCGATCTCTCCGCCCCTCTCGGGCATTGTCTCCCCGAATACTATCCGTGGTGCCGTCCCCGGTTGCTCGCCCAACCTGATAGTGCTCCCCGCGAAATCCATCGCCGGCTCCTCGTGCACCCAGGTCCGCTTGCCGGATCTGTTCCAGAAGGCCCTCGCCCCACTGGCCGTCACCACCCTTCCGCCAACCCAGTCCGTGTCCGAGTGGCCTATCCTCTCGATGGGCGGCATCTCTCCGAACTCGTCGTCGTCCTCCTCCTCCTCTGGCAGTGGCTCCAACCCCGGTATCCCGATGGATCCACTATGTCCCTTCCCGCCTTGGCTCTCGCCCGTAGCTCTCCATCCCTCTAACTCCCTTAACTTCCTTGGCGGTTGGTCGCCTTCGGCGCCCGCTGGTATGGGCATCGCTTGCAACCCCGACGTCGACTGTTTCGGTGATCCCACTGTCCATCCCAGTTCTCGCCCTAGAGACTCCCCCGAACTCCCTGACGAAGTCCAATGAAGCTCGTCTAAGCCCGCCTGTTCCTCGAAGCCGTAACTCTGCGTCCTGGCCTCCTCTTCCCTCTCCTCTGCTTCTATCCTCTCCTGTCTAGCGACTTCTTCCAGTCGCTTTGCTTCTCGTCTATCCGTTTCTAGCTGCTCCCATCTCTGATACGGCGTATCTGTCTCCCCGTCTACCAGATGCCGGCTGTTGTAGTACACCGACTCGCCCTTCAGCCCCGGGTGGTCTACCAGACCGTCGAAGGCCATTTTAAAGGCTCTCCTGTAGCTTAGGGGTGATCCCGATAACAGAAATGCCCCTGGTTCCCTCTCGATAACCACGGTCATAAATAAGTTAAGCAAACTTATCATCATCCAATCTTCCTGCAGGATATATCGCTTCTGATATACCTTTATCGCTCCTCTGCGGAATTGATATACCTCTTGCTTTCCCGGTCTCGCTCCCCACTTTATCGAGTTCGCTAGTTCTGCTCCGTATTCTTCCCTGAACTTCCCCCAGTCCATCGGTTTGTGGCACACGAGCCCCAATAGTTGGCCCATTGCCACCGCCCCGCATTGGCCTGTGTTTTCGACTACCCCCAACCCATCCGGTGCCGTCATAGCCATAAAGACCTTCTGCATATCCAGGAGGTTGGTGGCGTCCGGACCGATGATTCTCTCCGCATCCTCACGAATCGCCGATCCCACTTTCGTCGTCGACTTCTCTCTTACCAAGACTTGTACCGCTTTCGGTAACTGGTTTAATTTCGGCCCGTCCATCTTCCCATACGTTCCTAGATCGAATAAGAAGATGTCCCCATTTGGCGCGGCCAAATGTAGGAGTATGGTCCTGGCCGACCCCGCCGTTCCTCGTCTCGAACCCGCCTCGTCTTCCACGGTTCCCTCGTCGTCTAGGATCATATATCCTCCTCTGTTGACGGACTCTATGAATCTCTTCCAGTCCTTCCTCGGTGATTCCCTCGGGTACTTCGGAATCCCGAATTTCGCCTCGTCCCCTTTCACCACGTAGTGGAAGTGTTGGAAATTCGCGTTGTCCAGCGACGGCGTCCCGTAGGTCCCGACCAGCCGCTGTTCGTGCATCTCCCGGAAGTGATCCTGCAGCGCTCGTGCCGCGTGACCCCTTTCCAACCTCTCGTAGTATCCTCTCGTCTTCTCTTCCGGATGCCTCTCGGTGAAATCCACCAGTATCTCCTTTCCTCCTGATTCCGCCTTTCTCTTTCTGATCAACTTGCTCGCCATTCCGAACACTCACTCGCTCACCTGCAAGGTGGTGCCTTACCAAGGCGCAATACAGATGAGTGATGTATCTAGGATGTTCTGTACCGTCCGATAATGGCCTATTTCTTACTTAACTGCGCCTTTTAACCTAAATTATTACTAATTAATTTTGAAGCTAGTAAATGAGCGTAATTTACAATTTCTGTCCGTTACTTTTATTATGTTCTAGAATAACTTTCCTTGTGTTGCCATTATTTGTAACTTTCAGCCCTTTTCTTATTTATTTTTAATTTAATTTTAATTCCACTGTCCTACTACTTACTATTGCCTATGGATTGTTCTATTCTCTAATCCACATTTTGGCCTACACTGTGGGCCTGTGCAGTACAGCAGTATGCGTCGTGTGGCCACACGATTTACCCAGCTGTACTCATATGCCCCCCTCTCGCTACTAACTGCTAACTATATCTATATCTTATATACCCTTTTACCTCTAACTCTAACTCTTCTCTAACTAACGGTACTACGTACCCTCTAACTCTCTAATTAACGGTACTACATACCCTCTAACTCTTCTCTAACTAACGGTACTACGTACCCTCTAACTCTCTAACTAACGGTACCATGTACCCTCTAACTCTTCTCTAACTAACGGTACTGCGTACCCTCTAACTCTCTAACTAACGGTACTACTTACCCTCTAACTCTTCTCTAACTAACGGTACTACGTACCCTCTAACTCTCTAACTGACGGTACTACGTACCCTCTAACTCTCTACTTAACTAGCGGTACTACGTACCCTCTAACTCTCTAACTAACGGTACTACGTACCCTCTAACTCTCTACTTAACTAGCGGCACAACGTACCCTCTAACTCTTCTCTAACTAACGGTACTGCATACCCTCTAACTCTCTAACTAACGGTACTACGTACCCTCTAACACTTCTCTAACTAACGGTACTACGTACCCTCTAACTCCTCTCTAACTAACGGTACTACGTACCTCCTAACTAACTAACTAACTCTAGGTACTACGTACCTCCTAACTAACTGACTCTAGGTACTACGTACCTTCTTACTGACTAACTAACTCTAGGTACTACGTACCTTCTTACTGACTAACTTTTGCCTACTAACTGCGTACCTACTATGTACTATTATTTTATTTTTATTTTCTGTTTTTATCTATTTTTATGTGTGGGAAGGGCGTCTCGCCCTCAATCCCACCCCCCTCAGTCCAAAGCTTGGACGACTAAACTCATGACAGACTCCACTAAGGTGCCCCTTCAGCAGACAGCATTTTCCCACAGCTCTCCTGTAGGTTTTTCTGTCCTTCGCACCTATCTTACCACCTATCCGCACTTCTACCGACCGGACTCTTCCGTCCTCGTCGGAGTAAGTTCCTACAACTCTTGCCAACCGCCACTGGTTGTTGATGATAGTATCATCCGTAACGATTACGAGATCTCCCTCTCTTAACTCCCTATTTGGCTTCCTCCACTTACTCCTTTTATGGAGTATGGGTAGGTATTCCTCGACCCACCTCCTCCAATACTCTGCGCTTATTGCTTTAGCGACTTTCCAACTTTGGCGGGAGTGTATGTCATCTGGGTCTACACCCCGCATATCGATGGTCGCTGGCCTTTCCATCAGGAAATGGCTAGGCGTCAGCACGTCTAATGACTCAGGGTCATCATTCTCCGGGTATAGCGGTCTGCTATTAATGATCCCCTCGCACTTCGCAAGCACTGTCCGTAAGACGTCCTCAGTGACCATGTGGGTGTTCATTAGCTTCGTCATTAGACGCTTAGAACTGCCCACCAGTCTCTCGACGCATCCTAGTGTATGTGGTGCATACGGCGTCCTTCTCTCCCACTTTACTTGTCGTCGTCTCATGGCTGCCCTGACTTCTTCTCCTTCCAAGATGTCCAAGGCGTCTGCCATCTCATTCTCTGCGCCCACAAAGTTGGTGCCGTTGTCGCTGTATATCACTGCGATCGTCCCACCTTTGCGGTCCCTAAACCTTTCTAAGGCATTAATGAATGCTGATGTGGTTGCATCTTGGGCGAGTTCTATCCCTACCGCCCGCGTGTTGTTACATACGAAGATGATACCGTAGCGTTTCTCCGTGTGCCGCATCACCTTTATCTTTATCGGCCCGAACATGTCCACACCGCAATGCGTAAATGGCGGGTCGTGCTGTCTTACTCTATTCGCTGGTAGTGGCGCCATCTCTTGTATGGCTCGCTCCTTCTTCGCTCGTCGGCAGGTCTGGCACTGCCCCACCGCCGCTTTTACCTTCTTCCTCAACTGTTTGACCCAAAAGGTCCTCCTTATCTCCGTGAGGGTTCGGTTGGTGCCCCCGTGCAATATTGACTTATGGGAGTCCCAGATAATCTGGTGGACTATTGGCGATCCTGTGGGAATGATGATGGGTTTCGGTGGTATGACTATGCTGTTGTTGTATCCCACCCTAGAATTCATTACTAGAATCCCGTCGTCATTAAGTTGTGGCGACAGCGTGATCAGCTCGCTGTCCCGTCGAAGGTGCTGTTGGTTACCGACGCATTCCACCTCGTCGCCATAGTTCTTCCGTTGTTCATAGCGGATGACTGCCTTGGCCGCTCCTTCCAGATCTATGGTTGTCCTGATCTTCTTGTCCTTGCCAACTCCCGCGAGGAAATTCCCGAAGGCTCTCCAGTATGCCACTAGTTTCTTGGTCTTATACCAACTAGAACTGTAGCTGAGGAGTTTATCCGTCGGGTTATCGCACAGTTCTCGTTTTGGTTGCACATCCCTAATCTCCCTCACCATCTGGGAGTATATCTCTTCTCCCTCTGAATCTCCTTCTTCTCCCTCTGACACTACTTCTGAGCCCGGGTCCACCTTTCTCATCGGCGGCCAGGCCTCCTTATCGCTCAGAAATTGTGGCCCATGTTGCCACAATACTTCCTTCTTCAAGAAAGTGTGGCGTACTACGCCCCTCGACAACAAGTCCGCTGGGTTCTCGTCCGTTGGGCAGTAGTGCCACCTTTCCAGTTCTGTGCTCGCCCTTATTTCGTCCACTCTATTTGCGACGAATATTGGGTATCTCGTCCTTTCGTTATGTAGCCAACCAAGCACTACCATGGAATCCGTCCAGTAGTGTGTCTCCACTATGTTGGGAATAGTATCCACTAGGTAGGCTGTGGCTCTAACTCCTAGTCTCGCAGCTGTCAATTCTAATTTGGGAACTGATGCTGAATCTGGCGGCGTTGACTTTGCTTTGCTAAAGGCTAGTCTGGGCTTATGAGCCCCCTCTCGTTGTACTAAGTAGAGTGCCGCTCCGTACGCCTCCAACGACGCATCGGAGAACATGTGTAGGTCCAGGTTCGTCATGTTCCCATCCGGGAAATACACTCGTGGCATGTTGTATGTTCCCATCTTCTCCAAGTCTCCTGTCCATTTACTCCATTGTTTCTTGATTTCCTCTGGTACCTCTACGTCCCACTCATCCTTCAATTTGTATACTCTCTTGAGTATCTGTTTCCCCATAACTAATAATGGGGATGCTAGGCCTAGGGGATCGTATATCCTTGCTATATACGATACATAGCCCCTCTTCGTGTGGATGTCTGCGCCCTCCTGGCTCAGCTGATACTTCAGTTCGTCTGTCTCTCTGTTCCACACGATTCCCAATGCCTTCTGTTGAGATACTGTTCTTTTAATCGCCATGTCCTGCCCTTTGGCTGTTGTGGGATTATCCATGGTCGATTCTGGCCTCTTGTCCTCTATCGCCTTGATAAATTCTTCCGAACTGGATTGGAATTTGGTCAGGTTAAAGCCGGATCCTTTCAGGATGTCGCGAACCTCGCGCCCCGTGTCCAGTATCTCCTTAACCGTATTTCCAGACTCCATTCCGTCGTCTACGTAGAAGCCACGTCGAATCATATCGACGGCCCTAGTGCTGTATCTATCTTCCTTCCCCTTCACTGTGTCTCTGACTGCCATAGTCGTCGTAAATGAAGACGACTTGGCTCCCATGTTTTGAACTACCATCTTATATGCTGGCATTATCGACGGTTCTTCCTCGCCGTTATACCATAAGAAGCGCTGACTGTCGCTATCTTCCTCCGTTACACGGACTTGGTTGAACATGCCTTCTATGTCACACGTGAAGGCGTGTTTCCCATTCCTAAATCTAAGTAGGACCTCTATGCCCGAATTGTATATGTCTGGGCCTTCTAACAGGTAGTCGTTTAAGCATTTTCCGTCAGTCTTTGCCGATGCGTCGACTACCATCCGTAGTTTACCTTTCTTTGGGTCTAAAGCCACGTGGAGTGGCAGGTAATATGTCCTGTCCGTGTTCGGCTCGTCGACCGGTAACTCCACGGCCCATCCTTTCTCGACGTACTTCTTAATCGTTCTGTGGATGTACTCGTTCTTCTCGGGGCTCCGTTTTAGTGTTTGTTTCAGCTTGCGGAGTCTCGTGAGTACCATCCCTCTATTATCGGGCAGTGGTATCTTCGGTAGTTTCCATACCATTCCTATAGTATACCGCCCCTCACTGCATGTCATCGATTCCTCCACGCTTTGTAAAGCCTGCTTGTCTTCTACCGAGGTCCCGACCCCGGTCTCTTTTAGTCCCTCGAAATCTTGCCTGAGCAGTCTTTTGAGCTGCTCCTCTGCTCCCTCATCACCCATTTCCTGCATTGTTCCCGCGAACATGCATCCTGATGTCTCCGACATCCTAAATGGTATCTTACTCTTGATTGGGCCACTCAGCGTCCACCCGAATGGTGTTAATATCGCCACCGGGTCACACTGCTTGTCTTCGCCGAAGACCGTTTGCATTCTTTCGTTGGCCATTGGGCAATCCATTCCTACTATGATGGATACCTTCCTAACGTCCACGTCTGGGATTGAGAAGTCAATGTCGTCCAGGAATTTATATTGCTCGACCTCGATGTTGGTTGGCCGCCTGGCATTGATATTAATTGACTCTATCACTTGGATGGGGTCGATGGTTGCCCCATAGTCGCATCCCGGTGCCACTGCTGCAATTGCGCACCGTCCTGTTCTCATCTCCAGGATCTCATCTTTGCTAGAGATGGTTGTCACCACCATTCTGCTTGGCCTCGTTCTCAATCCTATCTCTTCGGCCACCCATTCCTCGACTAATGTGAAGGCAGCTCCACTATCAACCAGCATTAGTGTTGTTACTGATCGATTGCCTTCCCCAATCACTCGCACGGGTACTACTCCAAGTAACACCGTTCCTCTCTTCTTCGCCCCTACTGTGCTCATCGCCATCATCTGGCCTCTCCTCTGACCAAACTTTACCGGCTTCTCCTTGCACTCCCTTGCTCTATGTCCACTCATTACACATCGCGAGCAGATTTTGTTGCTCAACGCATAATCTATCTGATCCTGCCTAGGTAGCGCCTGCCAGTACCTGCAGTTCATGGTTTGATGAAGCGCATTTGCGTGTAGCTGGCATTTGCTCTTTGGGTCGTAGCCCTCTTTATACAGTGCATTGCGTATCGCAGCTGCGTTTGTACCAAAGTCCCTACTATTCTTATTGTTTGAATTCGGCCTACTGGACGTACTGGGGTTATATTTATTCGTGTTGTTATTGTTCCCCTGTCCATTCCATGGTGTTGTCTTATCTTTGGCTAGCTGTGGACTTGCAGTCCCCTGCGTCGCTGCATATGGCAATGATTGCCTGAGTCTCGGTAATGCGTTTGATGTATTGCGCTCTGGTTTCGGTCTATGGTAATCCGTCTTCGGTCCCTTTCCCAGGCTATCTTCGCTATAGACTGGGTCAGTTATTAGTTCAGCCTCGTAGTTTAAGAAGCTTGACATTTCTTCTAAACCCGGTTCCACACCCTTCTTGTCTCGAGTGGAGAAGGCGATCTTCCTCCACTCGTTGCGCAGCCAATTTGGTAGTGCCTGTGCTATCGTGGTGATGTTATTGGACGCGTTGAGCTCGTATGGCGCGTCTATCGTCTTCAGCACGATTAGCGCCTTTTCGACTTTGTTAGCGAACGTCTTAATGCTAACGGGATTATCCTGTAGGCCACCCGATGTTATGCCTCTCAGTGTCTGTCTGATGATCTTGGCCGGGTGCCCGTATTCCCTATCCAGTGCCCGCCATGCTGTCGTGAAGCCGCCCTCTATTCCTTGATATTGCCTCACGATGTCGTATGCTGGGCCTCCCGTGTATACTTGCAGATACTTTAGGCACTCCGCCTGCGTCAAGTTTTTTGTAAGTATTTCGTTACTATACATGCGCCGAAACTGTAGATATTCTTCCGGCCTACTCCCATCGAATTTGAATGGTTCCACGGGTGGTAACTCGATCCTCGTTTTCAACGCATCGATCAACGTGGCCATCCCCATCGCCTGCACTTCCAATGGGTTCGATGGATGCTGTATAGTTTCTCCTGTCTGGTGCGGTTCGTCCGTCCTATTTCTTGATCTTCTTTGACTTGGGTATGTCATTGGGGGTAGCGGCCCCCTCCATATCTCTGTGTCACACGACCTATTTTCATCCAAGGGTCTCGTTGTTCTCGCTCCTATCGGGGTATATTGTTGATATTGTGATGGGGGAATGTCACCCTGCCCCCCCCCCCCCCCCCCACCGGTATGTTTGGTACTGGGGTTGATGTTAATATGTTGGGGCCCATACACCTATCCGCAATAATTCCCCCCTCCCCTGGGTATATGTTATGTCCCTGCATGCTGTAGTCATACTGCTGTACTGGTACCGGTATAGGCCTATCAACTTCTGGCCTACTCGTCGGTATGTATTCCGCGACTTCCGGGTTTAATCCCGTTGTCCGCGCTATCCTATCCCCTACATTGCCTCTCTCAGTATGGCCTATGGTATGTGCAGTAAGGCCTACAGTATGTCCTACAGTCTGCGTGTGTTGCTCGGGATCGAAGTTTATTCTTCTCGAATAATCCTCCCCGCGGCTACTGTATTCTCGATCGGTAGGTACATTCCGTCGGAAAGTTTCTCTTCGACCTCCCTCTCTACTATTCTCGTCTTCGTACCGGTACATCGCGTATCCCTCCATCGGCGCATAATGCACCTCACCAGGTCGCATCTCTCCGGGGCGACGGCAATCTCCCGGAGTCCGACCCCACTGACTCTCCGTTCTCATCTCGACTACCGACGGCTCGCTATCCGTCCTCGCTCTTCTATCGTTTGCGGCGATACTTCTACTACTGTCTTCTCTTCCTCTCCCTCCAGTGTAGTATTCCCGCTCGTGAGATCTCTCGTCGACCTCCCGGTTAAACCCCACTGTTCTTCTTCCCTCTTCTGATCGGGCTCGACGCTTCGTCCGCCCTCTCACGACGTCAACCTGTCTCTCTCTGCTCGGTCGCACGCCACTGGGGATACTCACAATCCCCCTATTACTGTCCGTCGCCGGGTGTTGCGGTTTACCTATTTCGGCCCGCGCATTATCCGCTGATGGCTGTGGAGCACTCCCTGCCCCCCCCCCTTTCGCCGCTAACTCGCTGTTGTGGGGCCCCTGTAGCCCCCCCCCCCACTCACCACATCTAACTTCGCTATCCCTCACCCCGCTACTATATCCCTCTTTAGTCGACACATCTACCCTACCGCGGTAGGGTCTATTCACCCCCGCCTCTCCCTCTGCTATTGCGTGGCCTACCAGGCCCTCTACTCCCTGCCTACCAACTACGTGGCCTACCAGGCCCTCACTGGGTCTACCCAACCCAGCCGCTCCCTGCCCACCAACTACGTGGCCTACCAGGCCCTCTCTGGGTTGGCTCAATCCCGCCACTTCCGACCTACCAATTGTACGGCCTACCAGGCCCCCGTCTGCCTGGCCATACATGCCCGACGTGTTCATGTTAATAGCACCCATATTGGAAACGGAATTAATTTGTCCGTTTGAAACAAAATCATTTGAATTATTTTGTAAATTCGGACTTGGATCATTATTTAAATTATTTGAATTATTTTGCACGTTCAAATTGAAATTATTATTTGTACTTAAATTTAAATTACTGCTACTAGGTAAAGTATTATTTGCTGCAATAAAGGTTTGGTTAGAGTTATCCCATACGGTACTATTAATATTAACGACGTCTACTATAGCATTATTATCACCCCCCCCCCCCCCGCCCGTACGGTCACACCAGTCTTGGGTCTGTCGTGCGGTCCCTGTAAGTGGGGTATTAATAAATGTATCCACGGCCCCTGGCTCCTCGAAAATACTCGAGCTAGCCCCACTCTCAGACGCCCCTACTCGCGCCAATTCCCGTTCGCGCGTATGTACAGCTTTGTACCCTGTAAGCTCACCTTGACGTTTCTCTAGTTCCTTTTGCTCACCCTCCTTCCTTGCCATTCTCTCCTTACACTCCCGTGCGTCCCGTTCGGCCAATTCCAATTCTCTTCTAGCCCCCTCCCTTCGTCTCGCCTCACGCTCTCTGCGTTCGTTTTCCTTTCTCTCCTCGCGCTCTCTGCACTCGTTTTCCTCTTTCGCCTCACGCTCTTCGCGCTCATTTTTCTCCCTCACCTCGCGTTCCCTGTGTTCCGCCTCACGCTCTTTGCGCTCAATTTTCTCTCTCGCCTCGCGCTCTTCTTGTTCCTTCCTCCCTACTTCCTCACACTCCCTAAGGCTTCTCGCGGCCCTTTCGGCCCTCTCCCCGGTTTCCTTAATCAACGCCATTTCCCTCTCTAGCAGCACTCTCCCCTCCTCTAACCGTCTGCCTACTTCCCTTTGACCTTGCTCTATTAAATTGAGACGGTACGCGGCATTTATATCTCCCACCCGTCTTTCTTTCACGGAGGATGTAGCAGACTTATCGGTTGTAACGGATTCCCTCCGCCTCCCCTTCCTACTAACCTTCCCCCGCCTCCCGGAACTTCCTCCGACCGACGAGGCTGAATCCTCGGGGTTAACCTCGGATTCGTCCTCCTCGGGTCTCTCCCAACCCACTAATTTTACTCCCCGGGCATCGACTAAGTACGGCCCTACGTACACTACGCTAGGTTCTATACCCCCATACCGCCATAAGTCATACAGTTCCTCGGCAACCCCTCTCGCTCTCTCCTCGGCCAGTCCTCTTTGCCCGAAGCGCATTAGATAATAAAAGTGTCTATTCGACTCACCTAGTCTTCTCTTTAGTTTTACCTTGTCTATCGTCGCCCCTCCTCTGGCCTCCTCTAATAGTCTCCGGGTCGCGTTGTAGGCCCGTCGAAGTCGATCAGAAACCCCGACATCCTCGTCGCCGACCTCTCGTCCGTCTCTCCGGGTCCGGCGTCGTACCGTCGGCCCCGCCGTCGCCGTTTCGGTGGGCCACTCGTCGCTCTCGGCCTGTGGCTGGCCGGCGACATCGGTACCGACATCTCCTCCGTCTCTTCGGGTCCGGCGTCGTACCGTCGGCCCCACCGTCGCCGTTTCAGTGGGCCGCTCGTCGCCCTCGGCCTGTGGCTGGCCGGCGACATCGGTACGTCGACCCACGTCTCGTGTCGACTCGTCTCCGTCTCCCTCCGTCTCGCTCTCTCCTTCTCTTGGCTCGACCTCGGGTTCCAGGCGGCCCCTCTCATCCTGGACTGCCGGATGACCCGTTACCGATGGGTCCGGCGTTGTGGGCCTGTACCGCCTGGTTGCGGCCTCGCGGATCGTTAATTCTTCGTCCGGGGTCCGCGTCGGCGTTGTTTCTCCCGACTGGCTCATCTCGCTTGGTGATTGGTGGCTGGTGGTTTAGCTGGCTAGGGGAACAACTCGATTTAATTACTGTGACGGGATCCAGGAAGGATCCCGATTTATCCGGTTGTTTAATTCACTCGTCCCCGCCGTGTGCATGAAAGGTAAAAGGGAATCCGTGTCGTTCGTTGTATATAATAACTGATATAGATATAGGGTATATAGATATAGGTGTACGGATAATGTTGTCGTATACAGAAGGCGGGATACGGTAATTAAAGTCCCGGTCCTTCCCTAGCTAAACTAACTAACCTAAACTAGCACCAATATTACACTGAGATAACTGGACTGATATGATTACTGCCAAGTGGCTATATTGCACGGTTGGCCTTGTTACTCTACCTAACCGATGCCTTTCCCCCCTCTGATTGGTTGATACCCTTGTTGGCGCCCTTTGGAGTGTTTCCGTTCACTCCACCTGTTCTCTCTGGGTTAGGGGTTTGGCCCCTGACCCTCATTGTGTGTTTCCTTCCCATTTTGTTGGGGTGGCACGAGTTGGTTGATTACCCAATCTCGTGGCTCCCAATATTGCTTATCGGCTTAACTTTATGGGGTGTTAGCGGGATTGAATAAGCTAACAGAGAGGAAGAAGAACATACAACGTTATTTACTATATATGTAACAAAATAATTGTTTTCGTGTTTAACTTGGAAGCCTCCCCAAATAGTTGATATACAATTATATTTAAAATTATTTCCATGGTCATGGTCATTCACCCGTCTTTAGTTAGAAATTTGTTTGCATGAAAGACAGTTTAGTTTAGTTTTTACTGATTTATCAGTCATATCATTATCAGTCATATCATTATCTCATATCTGACTGGGGTAATAATAAAGGATAGGATAAATGGAAGCAAAGTGTGACAGTAACAAATATTTCCCCGTCACCCTAGCATGTCTTAAGTATATGATATATCAAAGTGGGAAGTTTGGATTCACTGCATAAATGCAGTTCACCAAACTTCCCCCGAATGCACACTGTAACTTCCCCCTTCCCACAAATATCCACTGTTGAATTAATTTGAAGCGATATAATAAGTACAAAATTGTGCGAGTTTTTAATTGTGTGGTCCAATTGTTATTTGATTTCTATTTATTATTTAAAGTGCATTTAATATCACACTGGTTTTTAGAATATTATACTATACAACCTTATGTTTTATTAATTTACCAAATCGAAGCCTCATAAGGGCCGGTTATTTGTACACATATCCCCTAATGCGCTCAGTAAGGTTCAAACAACATATTGAACCAAGGTGGACGGTTAGATGGCCGCGCAAACTATCTGTGTACTAAAATGTTAAACCTATATAATATATCTGAAAAAAGTTTTTGTCTGAATGCCAAGACGTGAGGCGGCCTACAGCCAGTAGTTATATATGCTGTAATTATAGCCGGCGCTTACCTTATCCAAATGGTTAATTTGTTTAAAATGATATTTATTCATTTTGGTTTAAATAATTACATTGGTTTTGTGGACCATTTATTTTGTAGGTATTCTCCATTATATTTAGTGCTGTGTGATTTCTTGGGGAGACATTTTTTAAATTGGTGTCCCATAATTTTTTGGTGGAATTTTCATAAATTTTGGTGTGGCTTTAATTTGGTAGCATATTCAAATATATTATATAGAACTCTACTAACATACTACTCTTGTTTTCAGGTGGGCAAACCGAAATGTCTAACGGATTCTATTTCGGGATTATCCGCGGAATGCTAAGAGCTGGATTCTCATATAACGATAAAACTTATTGGGTTAATTTCCAATCAACGGATTCTTTTTGGTCCCAATGGAATCACGTTGCCATGTTTGTTGAAGAGATTCATGGGTCTTTGACAAAATTGCAATTTTATTTAAACGGAGCCAAGGTATAATAATTTTATAATTTTACTTTTCAACTATCAGTTAGTCGAAGTACCTCCATCAACATTATAATATCATTATTAATGGGGCTCTGATCGAGTTCCGGCAGCTAGTGGTTTGTTTGTTTGTGGCTGTTGGTGTGTGCGGCAGCGGCAGGAATGTTTGAACGCTAATAAGTCAGTTAATCTCGGAACCAAACTTGGTACACTTATAGTCTATCAAAAGTTTAGAAATTTTACAAAAAGACAGACTTATATAGTTCCTCTGTTACTACGGGGCGAATTGACAGAAACGTAAACGCAGCTGTTATTATAGAACCAACAATCAGATTTATCTGAAAGTTGGTAGTAGTAACCTACGAGCATTACTTAAATAGGAATTTTACACACAGACAGACTTTTACAGTTCCTCTGTCTGTCGTTAGGGGGCGAATTGACAGAAACGTAAACGCAGCTGTTATTATAGAACCAACAATCAGATTTATCTGAAAGTTGGTAGTAGTAACCTACGAGCATTACTTAAATATAAATTTTACACACAGACAGACTTTTACAGTTCCTCTGTCTGTCGCTAGGGGGCGAATTGTCAGAGCTCCAGTTGATCGTGCTTAGCACGGTTTAATCTATCAGCCGCTTTGTTCGTTTCAATTTCAGTCTGTATGCGTTTCTGCATATTTCTGTTTACTTTTCTTTCTCTTTGTCTGTCATGGCGGATGGGGTAATGTTCATTTGTGTGTGTTTATTATTATTGTTATTACTTTAGTAGTAGTATTAGTAGTAGTAGTATTACTTTATTACGTTATTACTCTAGGTAGCTACTGACTCCTATGGGCACACCAGAAGCAACGCGATTCATCAAGTTGGTTCCCAGATGTACGATATGTTCACCCATATTGTAATAGGAAGACCCAATAACGTCCAGGGGAATTATGGGTCGGTTTACATCGATCAATTAGAGATTCACATACAAAAAACCAGTGACCTGATATCCGACTACCTTAATCACGCAATCAGGAGTAAGATAATACATATTTAGTACACCGAGGACCCACGTACAGTAGTATGCTTACTGCGTAGACTGATATAATATTATTACATTATTATATAATATTAACAATATTATATTATTATAATACAGAAAATTAGTTTTGAATCCATTTTTTGTTAATGGTTGTTGTTGGATGTTAATGGTTAATGGTTGCTCATTTTTTGTACTTCAAGACATGGCGAATCTTACCGGCGTCACTTACCCATTTTTTTATTTGTAGCTCTTTTTTGAGTTTAGATTAGTTTTGATTTTAGAGTTTGAAATACAAGTTTTGGCAAATGTTACAAAATATCGTCTGTTAACGAGTGTATCTATTGAAAATTGAATAACACTTTAGTAGAGAAAAACATTTACCAACTTTTCTTCCAGACCGCCAACAAGGCCCGAGTTACCTCCCTAGCAACTGATTTATGAAATGTAATGTATTGATTATTTTGTTTCAACTTTTATTTTTTGAGAAAAAGTCTGAGAAAAACGGTTTTAAAAATTAAAGCCCAATCCACAACTTAAATAAAGTCTTGAGAACACATCAAACATCAAGGGTCTAATGTCGCAGACACAGGCCGGTTATTTGGACCAGAGTAATATTCTCATGAATCAAAATGAGTTTACCGCTTTAACCGTAGCTGGCACGCGCTATTTATACTACGCAATTGGAGGGAGGGTGGGGGGGATTTTATAATATTTTCAGATCTTTCCTGAAATTTAAAATTTTAAGGTATAAAAGGATTTTTCTAGATCGCCGATCACGATAAATCTTGTTTAAAATATTTTTGGCATTCCAATCATCATTTTTGGTGCTATTCTGGTCGCCAGGACGAAAAGTAAGTAAACAAATGTCAAATTTTGTTTTGCCTTTGATTGTTAAGCAGAAATAAGACAAGACCCAGAAATGCTTAATTCTAAATGCAGAAGTCACATCAGTCAGAATCGACTTGCATGTGTAAACTGGGCCTTTACCATTAAGGACTGTTTCTACAATTTATCTTTATTTGTACAACACTATTGATGTAATATTTCATAATAATAAGATAAAGTTATTTTACACAATTTGCAGGTATTTCCAAGTATTTCTATATGGGTTGTTTCAATGAGCCTGTCTCATTCATTCCTAAAACAGTTGACAATACATTAGAAATGTATAACTCATGTCTCGATTCTCAATACGCCATGATCAGGGAATTCGGACCATTCTACCAGATTATGTGTACAGATAATCTACCAACTATACAGTCTACTTCCTGTTCAGACTATCCTTATGAAAATACTGGAATGAAAATCGGTTAGTTACTGTACCGGTACTGCTACTGGTGTCAGTTACAATATTAACAACCCGTACCTTGCAAACACATGAAATATTACAGTATTATATAGGTTTCTAGACAATGATGATACATTTTATGTGAACAAAAGTTCTAGAACTGTAACTAACTAACAATAGTAATTAAGATGTAGAACGACTTTTTTACAAATAAAATATTTATCAAATATTATGTTTAATAGGTACCACAGCTGGCGCATCTGTGGCTGTTTTTAGGACCACTACATCAACCAATTCTATCAAAGAGTTTAAAATATACAAACCAATTGAAGAGTTCCTGACGGAATTTGTGGATGAGTCTGGTGTAATTATTGCTGACGTCACGAACATAGAACTAGGGACCAATATCGGTATAAAGATGACCAACATTCTGGATGCCGACCTCGATAAAGCCACACTGCTGGAGGATAAAGCTGACAGAGGAGGATTACATATAGTTTATATTTATACCATTCTATATAAAAAAGGTGAGTCTTCAATCCTCAAAATAATTGGCGACATGTCTCATTAGATTTGATACATAGAACATTCGAAGCGGTTACATCTTTACACGTCATGAGTTTGATCCGTCGATGCGGATGCTAAGGTCGTTGTAATTTCGTGGATAGATTGCCCGCGTAGTTAATAAAACAATTGAAGCGGCCATTCGCAATAGGGAGTAAGTACGAAAAATGTGTTTGTGAGAAAATTATAACTTATTAATAGCCGTGTTTTTCATCTTAATCTTCCTTAACTGCAAAGATATATAAATTTCCGTGTGTGAAAATTGATTTCACGTATTTGCACGCTATTAACAAACATAAAGTTCGTATCAAAAAAAGATACTCCTTTCCGGAACTGAACTGTATTTTTTCTATTTGCATTTTAATGAAGGATAATCCCTTTTGACATGAATATAAATGATGACTTTTTTGCAAAGATAAATATTTTATCCAAAAAAGTTTGTTGTGTGTAATGCGTTTTTAGAGCCTGGGAAGGGTATAATGGAAAAAAGGAATAAAAAATATTAGGAGTAAATCATAACTAATTTAAAAAGAACCAAAAGCCAAAAATTAGCCGCGCTCTAAAAAACAGCAAATTTTTTCCCCTATATACAAGTCAATTGGTGTTAATATTACCCAAGATAGGCCTAGTGGTGGGGTGCCGCAAAATTCTGGTGTACCGTCAACCGGTACACCAGTCACCGGCACAGTCGCGGCATTGCGCGCCATCTGGCGCGCTTTATGTCCTTAATCCACTAATGACTGTGTATCTATCAATAAACGTTTATGGCTAACTATCGTTTCTCTACGATATCAACACAATTAAAGCAGGATTAGATAGATATACACTGCTGATGTGAGTAACTACGTCTAGAGTTCCGGTACACCAGAATATTCATAGAGTACTTCATATGCCTGACTGCTGTCACCCACAATTCATAATTCCCGCCTACTAGGATCGGCATGCTGCATTGCAGCTGCATTTTTAGGAATGCTATGCCGGCTTATCGACAAAATTGCACCGCCACAACTCCCTATCACCCATGACATTTGCTAGATCATCCGCATCTTCAAGGCCAGTGTCCTTTAAGATGCGTCTCAAGAAAGTCATGGGCTGTCCACCATGCTTATTCACTCCATGAGGCTGCCAAAGTACAAGATTATGCACTGGCTGGTCCTCACGGCGAAAGCAATGTCCTGCAAAGCGGAGGCGATTTTGTTCTAGTGTCAAGCTTGGGGGAACCAATGAGACACATCCAATGTTATATAGTGTCTGGTTGGGGATGTATGCATTGTACTTGACACAATGAACCCGGCGTAACATTCTTGTGAATGTGCCATCCAGAGATTTGGTGTCCTCAGCAGTTAGAGCCCAGCATGGACTCCCATAGAGGAGTACTGGAACTACTGCTGCTCTAAATAATCGGACCTTAAGTTTCCGATTAATTCTTGGTGACTTCCAAATCCTAGAAAGCCTATTCAAGGCTTCCCATGCCTTTCCCTTACGTATTGGAAGGTCCTCACCTGACTTCCGGATCCATGATCCCAGTTAACAGAAGTCATCCACATGCTCAAGCATACCATCTTTTGAGCTTATGCTCATGAGACTTGCTGACTTGCTGAGGACTTTCAAAGTTAACTGTCAAAATTTTGGTCTTTCTGGAGTTAATAAAAAGACCAACACTAGAAGCAGCATGTTCTACTGAGCTGAGGAGCCGTTGGGCTCCCTCTAGTGATTCTGAGAGTACTCCTAAGTCATCAGCAAAGTCTAGATCAGTTAGGTACTTGGCAGGATTTCCTCGACTTCTGGAGCCAGTAGGTGGAGTTATCATCACCCCATCATCATTATGATGATCTAAGGACATGCGTAGAACATAGTCAACAACAATTATGAACAATAATGGTGCAAGTCTGTCTCCCTGGAGGACGCCCCACAACACTTCAAATGGTTCTGTGTCACCGTCAATAGTAGACACAAATGTTGTCGAACCATCGTATACTGATCTGATTGCTGCTATAATTTCATCATGAATCCCATATAATGAAAGTATGCTGAACATACGTGAGCGAGAGACTGAATCAAAGGCCTTGAAGAAGTCAACAAAGATAACAGCCAGATGCCTGTCTTTCTTATTTGATAACTCTTCAATTATCCTTCTAAGTGCCAAAATGGGCTCCATGGTCCCACGACCTTTACGGAACCCATTCTGATTTCCACGGTGCAGTCTCTCAATGGGATCCCTGATGCGATTTAATAGAATTCTATTGTATAGCTTTGCAGCAATCGAGATCAATGAGATTCCCCGAAAAAAAACCAAAGAGTGTTAGGTTGCCCTTCTTGGGAACTGGCACCAACTTATTTGTTTTCATTTCTTGTGGGACTCTTGTTGTTCGGTACATGTCTACTATGATGGGATAGATGAGCTTTAAACCGTTTCCTGTTTCGAGGGTATACAGAAACTGTTTCTGCAGCTGCTAACTTAACTGCCTCTGTGAAGGCAGTATAGCCCTCACAGTGATCTGCCGCCTCAGAGGCAAGAACCTCATACCTGTTGCTCAGCTGTAGTGTGAAGCTGGATCTCACACTTGGCTGTTGCAACAGAGAGGACCAGTCATGCCGCGGCAAGGCAGATTTCGTTGTTCTGCTAGCACGCAGACTAAGTCTTACCTTGGCCACAATAAGGCGGTGATCACTGGAGAAGGGTCGTAGTGTAAATGCATTACAGTCTTGTATAGAGCTCCTGTATTTCCAACGAAACAGGATATGGTCTATCTGGGACTTGTGACCACTGGGTCCACTATGAGTCCATAGCTTTCCAGTTCGCTTCTTGAACTGGGTTCCAGCCGAAAACAATCCATTTCCAGAGATAAAATCCTGAAGATGGACGGAATTTCGGTTGACACTATTGCTATAGACCCAGGGCGATGTAGGTGATTGATACAGACTTGCATTAAAGTCTCCCAGGAATGTTAAGAATGCATGCTGATCCACTCCATCAGTAGCTGCTTGTAGATTCTGGTAGAAATTTTCCACCTCCTCTACAGGGGCAACATTAGTTGGAGAGTAGCACACAATCAGAACCACCTTAGGAAACTTCTTAGCCAGTCTTCCAGAACATGAGAAATGGCAACAGGTGATGCGGTTACAGATATGGTCTATTTTGTCCAATGCTCCATGTGCAGTTGGATTCATCAATAGACCAATTCCACCATGGCCACTATCATCTGCTGAAGCGAGGGCGAGTCGCCAACCGCCCCCCATGTCCTTAATCAGAACCTCATCAGTCTGTCCAGTCTGCATTCGGTGCTCTTGAACACCCACTGCACTAAGAGAAAGCTTATCTGCCAAGGCCATCAGCTCACCTTGTCGCATTGGGGACCCGAGTGTTAGGGTGTTTACTGAGGCTAGTCTAGTGACTTGCCTCAGATTCACCAATGGCTTTGTTGGTCGGGGTGGAACATGAGAGTAGCCTCCAACTCCAGAATCCCCCCCCCCCCCCCCCTCACAATCTGGCCTCCCTGGTGACCCAGGGTTTGGGCCAGAAAGGTCATCAGGAAAGGGACTCAAAGAATTGTTGGCTGCTCTCTCTCCAGTAGGGGGTGAGACAGGCAGCCGGTCAGGAGATAACTGACGCCTGTGAGGCCGATTGTGTCCAGTCATTCCACTGGCCTCTAGTGGCTGGACCTCCGCATTACTAATGTAATCCATAGTGGGGGTTGGGCGGTGCTTTTTTGCCGAGTCAGCTCTCGGGGCAAATACCACACCCTGGTTCCCGCCAATATTGGTTTGATCTCAGTGAATGGCAATAGGGAGTATCTTACTCACAACTCACTTACTCCTCTTTGATTCTCAATGCTAAAAGGGAGTACCTTTTAAATGAAAATTTAAATATTACTGGTATGCCTTAGCCATCGTGACTGGCCTATTCAGCACATTAAAATGAACCAGAATCGGTGTCTAACTCAATTTTGATAAAATCATACTTACTCCCTATTACGTATGGCCGCTTCAATTGGATGAATAGGTACAGAGAATAAACATAAGAGTCCAATAAAACACTGTAAAAGATTACAGTGGCGTTGCTTTCTAACATGAACAATTAACAAAATTTTATTTAACTTGCATTCACTGAATTTAGTGGTCTCTATACTATACACCGTTATTTTACTTCTTGTGTGTTTCTACCAGATAGAGTATTATGGTTCATATGAAACTCACAAATATAAATTTTATTCCAGATGGCGCAGTAGTTCATACTAACAAAATTTCGGACGCTGATGACCCCCTCCCAATATCCTATTGGACCCCAGACCAACCGGGAATCTATCAATACGAGATTTTGATAGAAGACAGCTTCTACCCGGAGCAACCACTACCTATAACAACATCGTCACCGGAACAATTCACAGTGAAACGAATATTCGTGGACCCTCCTCAAGGCGTTACTATAACAACCGATGGGGGCGACACAAACGCTCCTGTTGCTATTGTTGTTACCATAGCAGGAGATTCAGCCGCGAATTGTCAGTTAACAATAAATCAGTTAAGCAACCCAATTCCAACCACTTTATCGGGTGCGTTGCACTCAGCAGCTGTCGTCCCTCCTGTTAATGATAACGATGGATTTGTTATTAGAACAATAACATTCGATCACACGTTTAATACTGCCGATGAATACACCGCTATAATAGAGTGCCCTCCAGGTTCCGGAAGTATAACAAGCAATACCGTGTTTGTGGTTGATACTATTCCAGATGTAAGATTCACGCAATCTACTAATGTTATTAAGTTAGGAGAGAATATTCGCATAGATTGGACTCCCGTTGATCCGAATATAAGTTACGAGTTGCTGTTTGACGGTATAAAGGTTGGTTACAGTGCCGGTGGAACATCGATGTTCTATGAAGTTGTTTACGGGGAGACCTACACATGCGCCGGTAGCTACGAGCTGGTACTGACAGCCCAAACAATTAGTGGGGGCATGGTTACTGAAGTTGCTAATGTTATTGCACAGCAGGAAATAGCTGGAGTTTCTATCAAGGTGAGTACTAGTAGTTGTCTATTTTACCACTACAACTAGATCGAGCGAGCTTGGGAAGTGGAAATCCGGGGTTCACGATTCCCCATAGTTGTCGCTTTCTCAAGTTAATCTATACTGTAATGTATATGTTATAGCCGGTCGTCCACGGCTAAGCTTTCCTTGTTTTTGTTGCCAGAAAAGCAGATCTGTTTTTTTTCCAGATTTCCGAAGATACACAATGCAGCCCACAAGAGGATCACAGCATAAAGATGAATGTGTATGTGAACACACCAATCTTCGCAGTTATTTGCAATTTGCCGGATGGAGTGGAAGTCTTTGTAGAGATTGATTATAATAAACCTGGAGGCAAGTATAAAGCCCTATTACAATGTTTACCAGACATTATCATCAATCAAGTTGTAGTTTGAAAATATTATCTGTGACTGTATCCTTTAGAAACCGGCGACGTTTAAAACTATAGACATGCTGCATTGCAGCTGCATTTATATATTACATATATATTAGGAATGCTGTGCCGGCTTGCCAACACAATTGCGCCGCCACAACATAATATTTGCTAGATCATCCGCATATTCAAGGCCAGTGTCCTTTAAGAGGCGTCTCAATAACGTCACGAGCTGTCCAGTATAAGTGCATAAATCAATCATCTTATCTAATCAGACATTTTGCATAAAATTAAAAACTGTTTTCTTTTTTTTTGCAGAGGAGAGTGAATGGCGACGATACCCAGAATCTCCCAACCAGATCGTAATAGAAGGAAGTTACCCTGTACCCAGCGAGCAGAGCAACCCAGACAACCCAGCCGAAACGATAGACGTAGGGTACAAGGTCACTGTCAATGTGGTCAACTATGTTACAGCGTCGTTAGTGGCTTCGAGAGAGGTGTTCGTCGAGTTACCGTGCGATGTGAGTTGTCCGCCTACCCGTAGCGGCTTTCTCTACGTCACAGAGATTTCCGGTATTATATTTAACTTTAGTTACAAATATAATTTTTTAGTCACTGCTTTTTACTTCCGGTGAAATTCAATTTTATTAAGACTATTTTCAATTCTTCTGAAGTGCACAGCTCTCTTGTGCACAGCACTCTTGTGCACAGCACTCTTGTGCACAGCACTCTTGTGCTCAGCACTCTTGTGCACAACACTCTTGTGCACAGCACCTTGTGCACAGCACTCTTGTTGACAGCAATCTTGTGCACAGCACTATTTATTAACTTGTGTGAACTTAACTGGATTAACTGTGTAGACCAATACATTCCGCTATATATTCCGCGAGTGAAATAAAGTTTCGTTTATTTTTTGGGTTCGAAATCAGAGCCGCTGTAACGTGCCCATTTCCCTTACTGTTTTACAAAATACATTTTTCGACTTACTGAATACATAGTTGGTGTTTGGCATAATTTTGCGCCATTGACTATTAATTAACTATAACTACAGAATATAAAACTCATTATCAATATTTATTGTTTAGTATCCAGATATAACAATACGTGGTATAGGTAAACAGCAGGATCAGCCGCGAGTTATATTCAATTCGCAGGAATTGGATTTGTCCGCACTCGTTATAATCCAATGCAACCGAATAAAAAACCCGGTAAGTGATAATTATGTGCTAAACTTGGTGATAATTCTGTGATAAATTTTGTGATAATTCTGTGATAAATTTTGTGATACTTCTGTGATAAATTTTGTGATAATTCTGTGATAAATTTTGTGATACTTCTGTGATAAATTTTGTGATAATTCTATGATAAATTTTGTGATATATCTGTACTAAATTTGGTGATAATTCTGTGACAAATTTTGTGATAATTCTGTGATAAATTTTGTGATACTGTAATTCTGTGATAAATTTTGTGATAATTCTGTGATAAATTTTGTGATAATTCTGTGATAAATTTTGTGATAATTCTATGATAAATTTTGTGATACTGTAATTCTGTGATAAATTTTGTGATAATTCTGTGATAAATTTTGTGATAATTCTGTGATAAATTTTGTGATACTGTATGTAATTCTGTGATAAATTTTGTGATAATTCTGTGATAAATTTTGTTATAATTCTGTGATAAATTTTGTGATACTGTAATTCTGTGATAAATTTTGTGATACTGTAATTCTGTGATAAATTTTGTGATAATTCTGTGGCAGTAAAAGTAAATAATATATTATTTATTTCAAATAACATTTTACATTATTCGATTTACATTTCACTTTTAGACATATTATTTACTCGTTTACATTAAAACTTACAATTATATTTATTTATTTATTTTATTACATATTTATAGAATTAAATGTCTATTTACTTACTAATTGAACCAATTTGTTTTCTGTTTGTGTTTTCCAATACTTACAGTAATTTGTTGATCGACCAAATTATCTTCAAACGTCAATTTAACGCAAAATTACAATTGACAATTGACTCCTCTGTTTGAAACATTAAGGTTATTTATAAATTAACGGAAAGGAGCAAGTTTCAGTGCTTTTTATTTTACCCAAAACCGTAAATAAGAGTCAATACCACAGGCTACAGTTATAATTTTGTGATTAATCAGCTGTTTTTGCGTCGATTTTCCCCTGGAAAGCACTAAAACGTTACAGTCGTCTTCAATTGATTGTTCTCATAGAATTTCCGAGGAAGTGCGTATAACTGGCGTATTTGGGATCTTGAGTCTGGTGATATCGTATTAGACAGATACGATTTACCGCCTTCCACCATCTTACCACCTCGCACACTAATGCCTGGACTCTATCGTGTGTGTCTACAGGTGTCGCTACTGCCTGTCGAATTCTTTCTAGGGATGACTACTAGTGATTGCATGTACGCCCAAGTTGGTAGGTAACCCTATTTATTTGGTAGAGATTGAAGGCATTGATTGCATTGAGTTCATTGAACTTGCGCAATACAATATAATGGCTCTTTGTTACGAGTTTTTACTTTTATTCCGATAGGAGATTTAATATTCAACTCTATTACCAAACCTAAACGCAACACAACTAATTTGAACATTAGTCTTGTAACGTCTTGTACATTAATACAAATAAAATTAAGGCGACGAGCTTTCTACCTGTTACCAAAACAATAAACGATATTGTTACTATTGCGGGAGAGTAACAGGTTAAAGAGGCGGGCATTCTAGCCCAAACTGTTATATCTTTGCTAACCTCTCTACGCTGGGTATATGAGTATTTTTATTCAGTTTAATAAGCTATTATATTGGAATAGTTTATTAATTAAGCTTTTCTTATTTGTTTTTTTTATTCCAAAAATTACGACATTAGTTATTTTTTATAGAACTCCCACCTCTGGAAGCTTTCATAGTTGGAGGTTTAACAATAACTATAGCGCCAACCAATCCGACTGTCTTACTGGATGGGTTGACACAATCCCAGGATTCCTCTACAATCTCTAAGAACCATCTACTGTTTACATGGAGTTGTCTTTGGATCAATAGATCCCCGAATGTTTGCAAAATTAACGATATAAGATCATTAGTGAGTCATCTCAATTCCTATAACTACAACTAACAGTTCTCAACATTCATTTAAATTTTACAATAAGCTGCTTAAATACAACCATATAGCATATAGTGACAGGACAATTGTCCCTCGGCAATTATTATTGTCCTCAAGATTATTTCCTCCCAATTACACTTATATCCCCCCCCCCTCAATGACACTTATATTTCCCCCCAATGACTCGTATATTCCCCCCCTATGACACTTATATTTCCCCCAATGACACTTATATTTCCCCCCAATGACACTTATATTTCCCCCCGCCCCAAAGACTCTTATATTTCCCCCTATGACACTTATATTTCCCCCCAATTGCACTTATATTTCCCTCTAATTACACTTATATTTCCCCCAATGACACTTATATTTCCCCCACAATGACACTTATATTTCCCACCCCACCAATGACACTTATATTTCCCCCCAATTACACTTATAGTTTCCCCCAATTACACTTATATTTCCCCCTAATTTCACTTATATTTCCCCCAATGACACTTATATTTCCCCCAATTTCACTTATATTTCCCCCCGCCCCAAAGACTCTTATATTTCCCCCTATGACACTTATATTTCCCCCTATGACACTTATATTTCCCCCCAATTGCACTTATATTTCACCCTAATTACACTCATATTTCCCCCCAATGACACTTATATTTCCCCCCAATGACACTTATATTCCCCCCCCCCCCAATGACACGTATATTACGTGCGGCAACTCCTACGCTTGTAGGAGTTGCGACCACAAGCGGTTTACTCTCGCAACTGAAAGATATGAGCATGAGAACCCTCCAGGAGAAATACCGGCACGGTCGTCGCCCGGGTCAACAAGGATGCATCCCTCAGTGGTACACCAGGCTGGGGTCGATAAATCGGCTACTATAACCGAAGACAGAAGAAAGAAGAACTAACCTGTTGAAATGTAAAAAGACACTAAAGATTGCTATAATGAACGCACGCACGCTGAAAGCACATAGCAAACAGGGTGACATGGTCGCTCTGGCAATGGAATATAACATCGACATCATCTGCATCAAAGAACCTCGGATTTGTCAAGAAGACACTCCCATGAAGTACAATGACATTGGAAATGGATGGACGTTAGTAACAAGCTCAGCAGTAAGAAACTTGGCCAATGCATCAATTGCAGGAGTAGGAATTCTGCTAAGTCCATTTGCACTTAAGACCCTAAACAACATCGAATCTATAAATTCCAGGGTTATTATAGCAACATTTGAGGGTAATCCCAAGACAACAGTAATATGTTGCTACAGTCCAACCAATGCCTCAGAGCCAGAACAATCAGTCAAGTTTTATGAAGATATGATTGGACTTATAAAGGACATTCCGAAACACAATGTTAAAGTCATTGCTGGTGACCTGAATGCTCAATGCTCAAACATATAACACCAGTTCTAATAGAAATGGGTACTTACTTTTAGACCTAATGGAAGAATGTGAATTGATACCAACAAACACCACATTCGAAAAGAGTAAGGGGAAGCTATGGACCATTCAATACCCTAATGGAACCAAAGCACAACTGGATTACATCCTTATAAACAAAAAGTGGAGAAACAGCATGATCAACTGCGAGGCATACAGCTCGTTCAACCTAATTGGTTCGGACCACAGAATTGTGACTGCAGAGATCAGACTCAGTTTGAGAGCCAGCAAACCCAGGACAAGCAAGCAAATCAACTATGACTGGGAGAAACTCAGAACTGACAATGCAGTAAAGGATGCTTACACAGTAGAAGTTCAAAACCGCTTTGAAGCACTCCAGTCAATGGATGAAGACCAATCCACCGATTCAATATACCAGAATATAATAAAAGCCCACAAGGAATCAGCTAAGAGGCATATCCCCCAGAAACCCAAACGAAAAAAGTATGTGCCATGGCAAAACTCTGAGGTTACTTGTAAGAGAGAAGATCTTAAGATAGCCTACAAAGTTAAAACCGAACAACCAACAACCTAAAACATTAACAAGGTTGAGAAAGCTAAGGACGATCTTAAATTAGCCTACAACATCAGCCAGGAAAAGTACATACAGGATTAAACTGAAGCAATTACAACTGCTCACATACAGCAACAATCAAGACTTACCTGGCAAACTGTAAATGAGGTATCTGGTCGGAAAAGTTGTGCAAAGGGGCGCCTCAAAGCCGATAGTCCAGAAGAACTTGTGGGAAGTGAAAAAATCACTTCAGCAACTTGCTTGGGCAGCCACCAAACATCGAGGTCAGCCCTACAAGGAAAATATATGACAAGACACTACCTATAGAAACAGGGGACTTCACACCTGCCGAACTCCAAAGAAGCATTAAAAGCATGTCCAATAATAAAGCGAGTGGATTAGATGAAATTCCAGCGGAGGTATGGAAAGGAGGAGTGCTAAACAGACCATTATTTGAATGTTTGCAACCGGATGTTAAAAGGGGAAAAGCCTCCACCAATTTGGACTAAAGGTCAACTAAAGTCTCTCCCCAAGAAAGGAGACCTCGGTATACCAACAAACTATAGTGGGATCTGTCTGCTTGTGGTAGCTGCCAAAATAAACAATAAAATGATTCTATATAGGATTAGGCCTCACATAGAGAAACTACTGCGTAAGAGCCAAAACGGATTTCGACCAAGTAGATCAACAATAGCTCAGATACTTGCACTGCGGAGACTGATTGAAGGAATTAAGTCAAAGAATCTCCCCGCAGTCTTGACTTTTGTGGACTTCAAGAAGGCTTTCGACTCCATCCATAGAGGTAAAATGCTTGAAATCCTAAGAGCTTATGGAAACCAGAAGTAATCGTTGCTGGCATTGGATTGTTATATTGTGACACAGAAGCACAGGTACTCTCACCAGATGGTGAAACTGAGTTTTTCTCAATCCTGGCTGGCGTACTGCAAGGTGACACATTTGCACCATTACTATTTGTATTTGTACTGGATTACGCAATGAGGACGGTCACAAAGGGTGAAGATCTGGGATTCACACTTCAAGAACGCAGAAGTAGTAGATATCTGGCAACTACAGTCACAGACACCGACTTCGCGGATGACATCGCCCTTCTCTCTAATACGCTAGCAGATGCACAGCTTCTACTAAATAAAGTGGAGAGGGCTGCTAAGGAGGTTGGATTGCATATAAATGCTACCAAGACCGAATTCATGACCTTTAATGTTGATGGAAAATTGACAACCATTGATAATAATCAACTAAGGAAGGGTGACGACTTCCAGTACCTTGGATCATGGATAGAGAGTAGCAAAAAGGACATAGAAGTTAGGAAAGCAAAGGCTTGGGTATGGGTAGCTCTATCAAAAATGGATACCATCTGGAAATCAGATCTCCCCAGGCACCCGAAGACTAAGTTCTTACGAGCCACAGTGGAAAGTGTATTTTTATACGGGGGTGAGACCTGGACACTGACTAAATCACTTGAACAACGAATTGATGGTTGCTACACAAGACTACTAAGGGCAGCCTTAAACATCAGCTGGAGACAACACATGACAAATGCCGAGCTTTATGGTACAATACCACCTGTATCAACCACCCTCCTTGAACGCAGATTAAGATTCAGTGGGCACTGCTGGCGAAGTAAAGACGAGGGCATACCAGATCTAATTTTCTGGCAACCAACTCATGGAAAGCGTAGCCATACTGGACGACCGGCCATAACATATATAGATCAACTTGAAAGGGATACTGAACTTGGGAGATTCGAAATTGCGACAACTATGGAGAATCGGGAAGCCTGGAAGGATCTCATTTAAACTGTCCGAGGTCGCTCGACTTAGTAGTAGTAGTAGACACGTATATTTATTTCCCCCCAATGTCACTTATATCCCCCCCACCCCAATGACACTTATATTTCCCCCTAATTACACTTATATTTTCCCCCAATGACACTTATATTTCCCCCTATGAGACTTATATTTCCCCCCGCCTCAAAGACACTTATAATTCCCCCAATGACACTTATATTTCCCCCCAATTACGCTTATATTTCCCCCTAATTACACTTATATTTCCCCCCAATGACACTTATATTTCCCCCAATGACACTTATATTTCCCCCCAATGACACTTATATTTTCCCCTAATTACACTTATATTCCCCCCAATGACACTTATATTTCCCCCCAATGACACTTATATTTCCCCCCAATTACGTTTATATTACCCCTAATTACACTTATATTTCCCCCCAATGACACTTATATTTCCCCCCAATGACACTTATATTTCCCCCCAATGACAGTTATATTTCCCCCTAATTACACTTATATTCCCCCCCAAATGACACTTATATTTCCCCCCAATGACAGTTATATTTCCCCCTAATTACACTTATATTCCCCCCCAAATGACACTTATATTTCCCCCCAATGACACTTAAATTTCCCCCCAATGACACTTATATTCCCCCCCAATGACACTTATATTCCCCCCCCCCCCCCCAATGACACTTATATCCCCCCCCCCCCGATACAAAGTAGACTCGCAATATAATCGTGACACCACAAAATTACGGTCATTTTGTGAAACAATTTATTAGAAATGATAAAGTTATGGCGTGTCTCATGATTTTGTTAAGTTTTTGCCAACTTTAGTGTTTTTTACCTCATATGATGATATAATGCATATGTGCATAATAATATTACACATTTTTTCCATAATAATATTCCACATTTTTTCCATAATAATATTACACATAGTAATTGTTTGTGTTAATTTTGAATGATTTTTCATGGTTGAAGAGTAAAATCCACAAATAGTTACTGCATGTAAAGGCTTTTGCGGAATTAGCCGGTTATTTTCCCCGTAAAGTACTCTGTAGTTGGTTTAACAGGCATAAAAGGCCGTGTCCTTACTGTACTGGTGTTTTAGAGGACATAAAAGCCATTTCTTCTGTATGTGTACTTTAGCGGACATAATTAGCAATTCTATGACGCAATACGCCGGATCCTCTTGAAACAGTGTAGCTACCATGACGACGGCTAACAGCTGATGCTGTACACGTGGAGCTTTTTCTTTGTTCTCTGTTCCTTCTTTGTTCGGTCGACCAATCAGAGCGTTTTTTGCCTCTGCGTTAGAGATTGTATACGGAAACTCGTGGAGTTGAGTCAGTATGTGAATTTGTCCACAGCCTAGAACACCGGCTTTGGAACCGTCTTTAGCCCAACATTAGTAGGCTTAATTATAGAACGTATATCTGTTATCAAACTGATCATAACATAACTTAACTTAAACTTTGTACTGCTATTTACTGTCGGTTATTCATTATATTTGTTGATGGAATATTATATTTGGAATACTGATAAATAATCAGACACCCCAATCTTCTTGATATACTAAAGGTTAGAGAGACCGGTTACATATAACGATTGCGACTTACATTAAGTGGTTTGAAGTGAATCTAATGCTATTTCATAGGCCCTACATGTATTGTCTGTTGTTCTCTTTATATGTGACTAAAATTAGTGAAGGTCGGCAGATTAGTGTGCAGCATTGTGCAGTATTGTGTATGATTGTGACTGATAACAAAGCATATCCTAAAGAATGCGCCATATACGTGAATCTATAGCCATCCCGTTGTGTTTAGTTTAAGTCATAACTCTGTTTACATATTTAGAGCGCCACGTCCTAAAGGAACTGTTAATATTTCCCGAAAGTGAATAATATTTGTCAGAGATTATATATTACGATCAGTCGAATAATACAGTAGGCCTACCCCGCAATACGGTTAGGCTTCCGAATCCAGTCTCCCGGGTATATCCAACGGGTGAATGATCGCGCATAGACTGGCTTCGGCTAATGTAGTGTATCAAATACTTGTCATAGGCTAAAGACGATCTATCATCTAAAAGACATCCCAATTTGGCAGGTTAAACTGCTAAAGGTCTGAAAGCGCAAACAATAACAGATATAGCTTCTGTATTGCAGTAGGCAATAACGCTGAAGTACTGGACAACCGGTACCTAGTAGGCCTGACTACCTAACCACCCGGACCGGTACCTACAGCAGTACAGGTACAGCAGTATTATTCGATTTGATAATTATATACCGGTAGGCCTTAATATTGAATCAGGGAGGGCCCGCCCTGGTTTTTTATTGAGATTTTACTTATTTCTGTCAAGTTGTATTTATTTGTAGGTCAATATTGAGCAGAAGGCGTGTAAGCCTGCTCAGATTGTACAGATAATTTGTAGGCTGGACTGTTGTCTAACTGTTGTTAAGTCTGAAGGGACTGTAGTGTGTGTAGAGCGTATGTCCGAAAAAGTACTAGTTAGGAAAGTAGGGGCTGCCAGTGCTGTGAGGTGAACCCCCTCGAAATAATAAGTCGTACTACTCGGTTAGAACGCATACTAACTAACCATTTCGGAGTCTGCATATACTGTAGTTTGTTTAGGCTTGATAGTAGTCTGCCAGCGTTTGGTCTGTACTTTGTTTGTGTAGTTTGTACGGGTAGCGTAATATTTCTTACTTAGATAATTTGTAGGCTGGATTTTGTCTGGCTGTTGTTAGGTCTGAAGAGATTTCGGTGTGTGTAGAGTGTATGTCCGATAAAGTGCCAGTTGGGAACGTAGGGGCTTCCAGAGCTGTGAGGTAAACCCCCTCGAAAGAATAAGTCGTACTACTCGGTTAGAACGCATACTAACTAACCATTTCGGAGTCTGCATATACCGTAGTTTGTTTAGGCTTGATAGTAGTCTGTCAGTATTTGGTCTGCATTTTGTTTGAGTAGTCTGTATGCGTAGCGTAATATTTATTATTCAGAGTTTATGCGATTATTCGCAACATTCATACCCCTAAGTTTATTCCTACAGTAATTGTGCTTGTTATATATACCGTTATAGTTAAACTAACCCCGGTACTACATCAGGGCTGCTTGGCGTAGGTAAAGACTGGTGATTTTGTGCCCCGGTCACTCCAGCAGATACCGTGGTTCTTTTAGCTGTTCAAGTATTTTTAACTACTGATTATTTGTTGTATAATTACTTGTACCTAATTTAGGGTTTAGTGTACAGTACTTTCCGAAGGTGATTAGTGTGTAGGCAGTATATTTGTGTTGTAAAGTGGTTAATAGGCACGTTGGTTCTGGTAGACCGCGGTAATTAACTTCTAGGTAGGAACACTCCGTGATACATAACGTAGTACTTATAGCGATACGGCTATAAGTCGTCAGACGGTGGTATTTTCCTATCTGGACAACGCAGTATATTTACTACTACTTATTATTTTCAAATACAGTAGTACCCTGTCCTTGTAATAACCAGATTTTCTAACCCTTTGTTAGGCTGGTTTGTAGATTCCCTGTAAAATTACCCTAAAAATTCGTATTTGTAATTTTTGTGTTTATTTAGAGATTGTAATCTCACCCGAATTGTACGTAATTTGTAGTATTAAGTAACTTAGGTAAATTAGAATTATTTGTTTTAGTGTCCAACAAGTAGCACTTCACTGAGAGTGCACAGCTTCTGTGTAGTGACTCCCCCCAGAAATAATAACATTTATTTCAAATATTGACAAAAACCCATTTTAACGGGTATATATATTATAAATCAACTCAAACGATTTATAAATAGTAGGCCTGCCATACATCAATTAGGTCTAAATATCAGTTGGACTACTGCTCAAATAACGGTAATAAAGTAAGTAAAGTAACCAAGTAACCCCTAAAAATTCAGAAATTCAATTATTTAAAATAATTGACATACCGGTATTTACCCTAGGTTTATTATATTTATTTCTATAAATTTTAGGCTGAAATTATACTGGTATTCTGTAATTAATTCTAGTCTGTAATTATACTTATATATATACATTATAAGTGTAAGCTGTATACCGGTATTCACGATAGGCCTATTATATATTTATAAATTTAGGCTGAAATTATACCGGTATTCTGTAATTAATTCTAGTTAATAATTATACTTATATATACTATAAGTGTAAACTGCATACCGGTATCCACGATAGGCCTATTATATATTTATATATATTTGTGCTGGAATTATATACCGGTATTCTGTGACAAACCTAGTCTGTAATAATACTTATATATATACTATAAGCATACCGGTATTCTAATATATTATATATATATCACGCTACACTGAGTAGCAGTATCGGTAATTAATTACTAGGCTAACCGTGATACTGAATTTCTAGATTTGCTTTAACTGTAATATAGCAGTAGGCATTCAACTGTGCAAACAAATATGTCTGACACAAAGCAAAATCTGTCAGACAGTCTCTTAGATACAACCATCTGTGACCCAGACAGGAGTGTGGAACGTGTAGGACCGAAGTTCAACTCACCTCCTACTGTAAGAAAGATCATCCCTCCCGTAGTAATATCAGACCCTAGGCTAGTCCAACATCGTAGGTCTGTCATAGGCACTAGAGCTCAGGTCAAGCGGGACCAAGAAGTAGCGGAACAGCAACCACCCGCGAGCCGAGAACTTATTTCTCAACGGCCCGACAGCTCCAGTAGTGAGGATACTGTAGAGCTGACACCCGAGCGCGGAGCAAAGATGACGGATGCGGTTTATTCGGATCCCCTTCTCATCCTTCCTGCAGCTGTACTCACTAGAGTATTGATCGCGGTGGAAGAACACCAGATTGATTGGGCGAGAAGTAAGCGATCGACCAAGGATAGTTATGCGGGATACACAAGGGAAGAACTGAAGTCTATTGTCGAGTCGCAATGGAACTTCCCCGGACCCGGACTCCCGTTTGACTTATCGGAAGCTGCCTGGGAAGACATACACAGGATGGGAGTAACAAAAGAAACCATCGATCCAGCTGTGTGGAAGAGGTCAGCAGCAGGATACGTAAAGGAATTCTTCAGCTCTATGGAGCGATTAAAAGAACAACTGTTTCAACAACCCCAAGGACCTCAAGAGCAGGGACAGCTGCTTTATCACGTTAGAGAAAGAATTCTACGAATCAGGCTAATCTTATCGGCCTTTGAGGAGGCTTCTAAAAGAAGACAAGACACGTCGTTGCAAGTTGCCGTAAAGACTTGGTTTCAACGGGTGAGTCTCCAGGTTCAAGGAACGGCTCAGTGGAAAGCTCAGCTAGATGAGCGCTCAACCCATGGAGAATCAACAGACGCTACATTTTCCCAAGTGGAAAGTGAAGTGACGGCAGAGAAACCGCATAAGAGGGATGCCATTGACATCTATCTGTCAGACTATCAACGTTTTGTAGGAGATGAAGAGTGGAGGAGAAGGCTAGCGGGACTTAGCCCTAATAGTGAAGGAGCCAAGCTTGTGTTGGACGCAATAGATGCGGATAGGATAGCTGCGAACCAAGCTACATTTGATGAACGCCTCCGCATCACTAGGGTCCAAGAAGAACAAGTAAAGAAAAAACGTATAGAAGACAGAAAGACAGCGGCAGTGGCAGCAGCAGTAGTAGCGGCAGAAGCGAAAAGAAAAGCGGCAGCGGCAGCAGCAGCGGCAGAGGTAGAAGCGGAAAGAAAGGCGGTAGAAGTGAAAAGAAAGGTGGCAGTGGCAGCGGCCGAAGTGGAAAGAAAGGCGGCAGTGACAGCGGCCGAAGCGGAAAGAAAGGCGGTAGTGGCAGCGGCAGAGGCAGTGGCAGAAGCTGAAAGAAGAGCATCTGAAGAGACCACCCAACTGGAGTTGGAAAATATTCAAGAGAATCAAAACTGCATAAATAAACAGTTAACAGCTAGTCATATGCAGATGATGAATCGATCTACTCCCAAAAGACAGGGATATACATCATCTGAGGAAGGCGATACCACCGATACTGAAGGTGGAGGAAATAGATCTCGTCTCAGCAGACGTAGAAGAATGTCCCACCGTCAGAAATTGCCTGATTTGCCCCCAGCTGTTAGAAGGCAACTAACTAACACAGGCTTAGGTAGTACAGAACCCACAGACCAAATAATTAAAATAGAAAGACTCCCTACTATAGTAGATGAGCCTGAAATAATTAGGCCTGTTCTCGAAGCCACCCCCTCGGTGATAGAGACACCTGTACTCCCTGAACCTATCTCTAAATTCCCTCTGCACAGCACCAAGCTACCTGTGCCCAGCAGAACAGCCCATGAGACAGTTCATGTCCTGGACTCCGAGCGAAATATTAATGATTTGTCGCCCGTTGTCCCTCGTCCGCCCACTACAACGTTGGCGGCTCCCGCTTCGGCGGTCGAGTGGGTAGATGAGAGACGGCGGGGGATGGATCTCCTGCTCGGGCAGATGCAGGAGACTGTTAAGCAGTTCAAGGGCACAGTAAGGGAAAGTAGGTTAGAGTTGCAAGAAGTGCAGCAAAGTATCGCGTTAGAACGCGATTAATTAGTAAATATACAAAAGGGTATAACACCACCCCCTGTAACAATGTGTCAACCTGTTAGGTCTGAAGTATTTCATGCGCAAGGTGTGGAGCCTACACGCATCTATACTGCTAGCGAAGTGGAAACTCCTATAGTAAACCCTATTAAGGGTAATTATAAACCTGTTGACAATGATATCCCATATAGACTTGATAATAATCCGAGAAATTTATATACCGATAACTCGATATTAAATAACACGATGGCCCAAGAAAGTTTTACGCGTCAAATGGCTAGAACCGAAGCCCGTCAAGCGGTAAAGGTGGGAGAGATCGTCAAGTTCAATGGAGATGAGATGAAATGGTTACCTTTTAATGAATATTACAAAGATAACATACAGAACTCTGTGCTATCTAACGGAGAGAAACTTAGATTCCTCATCGAGTGCTTGGAAGGATCTCCCAAGTTAATGGCGTTAAAGTTTATTGGACATCCCGATGGATTAAGACAAGTTTGGGATACCCTAAACATCAGGTATGGTAATAGGACTAACATAGCTAGGTATTTATATGCGAAATTAATGACGCCCCGAAAGTTTCTTAGCAGCGGGATTATAGAGTTTTCCGACGAGATTCAGGAGATCTGTAGACAACTAGATTGGTTAGGTAAGTCTCATGAATACCAGAATTCTATGGTTGTAGGAGCCTTAGCATCTACTTTGCCCAAGGGTGGAGTAGGTACACGCTGGGACAAGAAAGTGTTATATATGATGGAACAACAACGAAGAGACCCTACCATGGCTGATCTCATGTCATTCTTAGATGGAGAGGTAAAATTACAGCTCCTAAAGCAGTCCAGAGAGAAGACACCGGAAAATAAGGTAAGTGAGAAACCCGTTTCTAGGAGAAAGGTAATACCAGTGTGTTATGCAGACGACGGCGAAAGCCAGGCTTCTCAAGAGGAAGACAGCGGGAAAGACACTGAAAGATCTTACTATGACAACAAAGCGCCTAAGGACGTAAGTAAATTCAAGTCTCGAACCAATGACAGGAGAGAACAGGTAAGAAAAACTCCTCCTACGTCTCCTAAGAGAATTCATGTAAGAAAGCCCGAGGAAAGAACGAGTGTGCACAACGTTACCCAAAGTAAGGTAAGTAACATCAAACCAAAATGTGTGCTGTGTGACGGGCCCCACCGTTTAAATGCGTGTGATGAATTCCTGAGGAAATCACTAAAGGACAGACGTGAGGTCATGTGGGATAAGCGGTTGTGTTATAATTGCCTCAGACGAGGACACCAACGGCGAACCTGTTATTCCGACGCAAGGTGTGCAAAGTGCGGCGTAAAACATCATATCTTGTTGCACACTGAATTCGATCGAAACAGCTCGAGTCAGGTAAGTGAGTCCGAACTACATGTCCAATTCAGTGATGTGAACGACACTGACCAAAGTTCTGAGATGGAAGGATTCTATACGGACGAATTCTCCGACGAAAACGAATCCTGTTACCTGATAAATACCGCAGTGTATCGAGCACTTACGTATGAAAAGGACACCGACAGCGAGCTCCCCCTAACTACTTCTGAACGACAACCATCTTGGAAAGCACCAACTTCCAATGTAGGAATCCGAGAATTTCCTGTAGTACAGTTAAGGGTCCACGGACCTAAAAGGAGTTATATAGTGAACGCCCTCCTTGACTCCGGTAGCACAGGAACATTCATCGACAAAGAACTAGCCGAAGACATCTTTGCTGGACAACCCAAGTTCCGAACTAAGTTAAACATGTCAGGAATTATGCAGGTTTGGAAATCTACAGTAATAACGGATTATTATGTAGGTGCGTTGTCCACCCCCCAGGATGAACTAGGAGAACACAGCATAAGGTCAGTAAAAATGGTGGCGATAAAGAACTTCGCTACCAGCCAAGTAGAACCTTATAACTGGGATGAGGACGATTCCACCCAGCAGCTTAATATACCTAGATTCAACACAGACTACCCTGGAGTGCAAATACTCATTGGCCAAAATGCGCATGAGGCGCTTGAGACATTGGAGAAACGGCCTGCTCAACCGCAACCACTACAAGTCTATGCGGGAAGAACTAGAGTAGGTTGGTACTTTACTGGCCCTTCCCGTAGAACTCTCATAGAAAGGTTACCAAAAGAACGGGTATACCAAGTAAGTGAATGGGAAGCGGAGAGCAGTGAGGTGGACGACCCAACTGAGGGAACACCATACTCCTCAGATAATGACGATATTAACTCCAATGTAGATCAATGGAGACATTGCCCCGAGACGATTAATCTGGCTGACATCGCTTCCAGAGGAGAAACTCCTCAAGAACTGACAGATACTCCAGACTGGTTAGGTGGACCCGACTTCCTAAGTAAAGAAGATGAATGGTCTCCCCATCTTACCACGGCTGAGATTAGACAAGCCAAGGGAGCGGAGAAAGTCAAACCTAAAACCCGGACGAGTAAATCAAGGTTATTTAAACCCGTGATAGATCTGTCTGTATTACACATTGCCAGGGACGACGCTGTGGATCTAAACTCCCCCACCGCGAACCGATCTGTTGTGGAGATCAGAGAGAGAGACTGGAGATCTGGAACACCAGACGTCTCGCCGGGACTCTCACCTCTCCTGCCGGGAGCGATGGACCACTATAGATCCTGGAATCGGCTTTGTAAGGCCGTCGTGTATTTGAAGCGATGTTTCTATCGCCACTATTCCAGGACGAAGAGGAAACCTGGAATTGTCTTCGAGACACAGCAGCTCAATCGCCCAGTTGGTCGTTTATGTTTACTGGAAAGAGACAGGGAACTCTCCTGAAACTATGGAAGACAAGATACTCTTCCCACGACCACCTCCCTAATCCAACAAACATCTAGGGACTCCCCAGCTTAGCAGCGTCTGGAGTGGGTGTGTGACCATATTATTTTATATTCTTATTATTTTATATTTATGTATGTATTATTATGTAATTTTATTATAATCGTTTTCGTTAATTTTATTTAGTAGAATGTTATTTTAGCGATTATTTAGTAAATTAGTGCAATATATATTCGCGTTTATTACTTAATTACTTATATATTATATATTTAGTGTGACGGCGAGAAATAATTCTTTTTTCTCTTTCGTTACTGTCCGTATTATATTACAAATACGTAACTACAGTAAGATGAAATATCCATACTTATTAAAGTACAATAAAGCTCCTACTATATTCAAGTATTATTGGTAAGTAGAGTATTAGGAATGCAAAATTCAGATCCTCGTGTCTCGGCTAAACCAAGCTCTGGGTAGACCTTGGAAACGACTTGCCTCTTCTCACTGACATTGCTTCGTGCGATATTGCTCTCATACCGTATATTAAATAATACATATAGTAGCGTGATGTCCCTTTAACAGTAGCGTATAACGCAAAATAAATCTGTTAAACCCTTTGACCATCTGCAATTCTAGTCGATTAAGATATCGCGGCACCCACGGATATACTTGAAAGACAAAATTCTAGAATCAGTGGTTAACGTCCCCAGACAAGTTCTGGAATAAACTGGTGCCCATCTTAAATATTAATTATTAATATTTATAAAATCTGTCAAATTTCAGATCCTTTAAAATTCTAGTTGATTAAGATATCGTAGCACTTACCGATACTCTTAAAAGACAAAATTCCTAGAATCAAGGATCCTAGTCCCCAGACATGTTCTGGAATAAAATTGTGTCTATTTAATATTAAATAATAAAATTTATGGGAATAAATCTAAATTCATATTTTAATGAATTTGATAAATTGTCATTTTTATACAATTTATAACATTCCCAAAATTCCATTAATTAATAGATCATGGGAGCGGAGATTCACTCTATTAAGTGTATTTGTGTGCGAGAATCTCCAATATATAGTCAATAGCCGATAAAATTCATAAAATCATGTATAGAGAGGATATTGACAATTAAAGAATTACTATTAAATAGCATCCCAGATCTGTATGCATGAGAATTACCCTAATTCTACCGCTAGCTTTCCATAATGTCACCATGGCAACAACCAAGCTAGAATTAGAAGTGAGTTAAAAGAACAATAGAAAGCTTGCCCCATTGAATAGCATAGGGAATAAATAGCGCACTGCTAGTATCCAAGGATACATAATAAATAAAGTGACATTCTGGAAGGTACTGACTAACGGACAAATGGCCCGAATGTGTACAGTTTGTGGCAGTTGTGTTGAATTTGTGCGTTCATAGGTGAATGTTACTGCTAAAGTGTGTTTACAGTAGCTAGTCGCAATTGTGAAAGTAGCCCTAACTCTCCAGAAAGAACCTGAAGTACATCTAAGCCTTTGGGACGGACAGTGGAGTGACTTGTGCCGGTTATCATTGTCGTTGTGTAGCTACATCGTTGGCGAAAGCACAGCGACGACGGTACATCGGCGCTGAGGATCTTGCACTGTCCGGGGGCAAAGAGGGGTAGGCAGCGACGCCCGCTAGCCTAAAATATAAACTCATTATAATATTGATAAACTCATATAGCAGATATGACAGAGTTGATAGAAGATGATCTTGGTATCAGGGAGCGATATACTCTACCTTTACAAGCGTTTGTCGATAGCTTGATACGCGGCGACGCTGGTCCAACTACTATGGAGGATGATGGTCGTTATATCGAACCTCCAATGTCCCCGGAGCAACTTACGCGTGAATTGGATTATAGAAAGTTCACCGCTCGCTATACGCATCGTAATGGTACGTATATGGACTTCTTAACTACTGGCCATCCTATCGATTTACACGATACGGACGATGAAGACACCGAAAGGGAAATGGTTTTATTTAAATATCATACCCAGCGGAGTCGGCACGATAAACCGAGAATAGAACACGAGAATTCTATTCGAAATCAACTCGAAAGATAGAACATGGAAGAAGGCTTGTAAAGACAAATAGAGGAGAACCACTGGAGAAGAGACATGGGTTAATGTCCAGGGTCCATAATGTGAATAGTTTTCCCCGGGGCACGGGTGCTCGCGGGCGGTCTCCTTCGGGAGGCTGTAATTTTCTCTTCCTTCATCGTTTTCCTGTAATTATTGTGATCAGTGTCACAATTAACAGGCAAGAATGAATGATGACGTGACGGAAAACATGTCCATTGTGGTATCTTATGGATACTACCATATATCCTCCCTCCTCTTTACTTCCCTTATCCCTCTATACATCGCTATTGAAAATACAACATACTTCGTCCCACCTTCTCTTCCCAACACGCTCGGAGCTTTGGGAGACGATCGACCGATCATTGCCGTATCGTGGTATTGATCATACCTCCTCTTAATAAACCTCCCATCCCTTACTATTAATCTGGATGCTCATATTGGTGTCCGCACCTCCTGTCCATGTCACACTCTGTTGATATTTATGATACCAACTTCCACCCTCTCGTTGTTGATTAGAAAATCAACCATCAATAATTTCCTTAAGTCCACAACCGTGATACAAGGACTGAAAGGACACGCGGATAGTTTGTGAACAACTGGTACCATTGTGTGTCATAAATCTAGTTGTTTACCTCCCTTAATGATTGGGGATATAAATCTTATGTAGAACAACTGAGACAAACATATCCTTGAACTGATTGTTCCCTGGGCAGAAGGCCGAGGTTTCTTCCGCACTATGTATGCCAATACACCCAGCGGCATTACTAAAGTACAACGAACCTCCATCGGACATCTTGCCTTTCAAGAATACGGATGGAATTTTAAGGTTGGAAATCCTATCAATTACCAACAAGTATATGGAGATCATTATTCTCGTTTATACTTTGATGGACCATTGACCGCACCTGGCGCCGTGTATAGCTTTATGAGTGTTCCACTTCGTCCCTCCTTAGCTATATACACGATCTTTGAAAACGCAGCACTTGCCGGTTGGCTAGCCGATGTGTGCAGTCGTACCATACGCGCCCATCCCTTAATACTTGGAACCAAACTCGCCAAGTTAGATGAACACAATAAATTCATCCGCTTCGAATGTTTCAGGCGCTTTCTGACTCCGTTCCGTAACGTTGATAGTCAGTTCAAGGACCGCGCTCTGACCAAACTCAGCCTAAGAGACTCAGCTGCGGAGAAGCTAAACAGCGCGGGATTTGCCCTCTTTCAGGACGTTTGTATACAGAACTTACATTCATCTGTTATACAAAGACCCCGAATCCCCACGGGTTATTCTGTCGTGGAAGTTCAGACAGTGGGTCCGCTTGCGGAGACAGCCGCACCTACCTCAGCTATGCAATTGGAAGACGAACCAATCTGCTTAGAGTCTGAAGCGATCCAGCCTACAGCGCCCCGGAGCAGCGATAACGATTACATCTTGGAGTGGTATCAAGGTCCACAATGTCTCACCGCATACGATTATCGACACGCCAACTACGTTTCTCGAAAACGTTGTCGATTATGCGCATCGAGAGACCATTTCACCCCTATGGACTCAGACGTACCCTGCTCCTATTTCCACGAACAACCAATGATGGAGATCTATTATGCGTATTGCAGACTTAATAACTCGCATATTTTTGCAGTCTGCCCCCAATTTATGACCCAATGCCACCACTGTCAACTTAAAGGACATGCCAGTTATAATTGCCCCTTTAACCGCGATTTAGAAAGCGTAGATGAGATGATTACCCTGCGCTACATCCGAGCTTGGGAAGCGAACGCGGATTTACATTGTGAGTCCCGCCATCGCTACTACCCTGGACGCTCTTACGAGGGAGTTTACGCATTCCATCCTTATTTATTCGCGTCTGTGGAACAAAAAACACGCACACCGAGTTACGAACTAATGAAGCGTGTTGGTGAGTGTATTTCCACCAAATTTGTTCGAAAATATCTTAGGAACGTCAATCCTAACGATATTACTTCATATCATTTGATCAATTTCATCCGTCAAGACCCTGAGTATGGCGATTTATTTATCAACTCGCACCCTGAGTTACAGGAAGTATCTCGACGGCCCTACGAATATCGAGCCCGAGAACGCGAGCTGGAAAGAACCATTAAACCAAGGAAGTTTCTCACCACTCACGGTCCGCCTACCGCCATTGTCCAGACGACCCGTCAAGGACCCGTAGGAGCTGCTGTCCTAAGACGCGCCCTAAAGGCCGTTAGACCTCGTTCCACTGAAGTTGATATCGATCAACCAGGTACCTCGACCGGCGGATACACCGATCGTAATCCTAAACCTTCTGATGCAATTGTATTGCACCCTTCACCCAGGAGTTACAGCCCTCCTAGTAAAGTGGCTCGCCCCAAAGAGAAAAGGACTCTTGCTAGCCTCAAAAAACTGCGTAAACGCCGTCCGCGTAAGAAAGACTAACTGTTTAGAGTATTTTTATATTTTAGAAACTGTGATTTGTTATATTTTATAGACTTAAATCCCATTTTCTGGGAGCGGTGTAAAGGCTTTTGCGGAATTAGCCGGTTATTTTCCCCGTAAAGTACTCTGTAGTTGGTTTAACAGGCATAAAAGGCCGTGTCCTTACTGTACTGGTGTTTTAGAGGACATAAAAGCCATTTCTTCTGTATGTGTACTTTAGCGGACATAATTAGCAATTCTATGATGCAATACGCCGGATCCTCTTGAAACAGTGTAGCTACCATGACGACGGCTAACAGCTGATGCTGTACACGTGGAGCTTTTTCTTTGTTCTCTGTTCCTTCTTTGTTCGGTCGACCAATCAGAGCGTTTTTTGCCTCTGCGTTAGAGATTGTATACGGAAACTCGTGGAGTTGAGTCAGTATGTGATTTTGTCCACAGCCTAGAACACCGGCTTTGGAACCTCCGTGTTTCAGTCTTTAGCCCAACATTAGTAGGCTTAATTATAGAACGTATATCTGCTATCAAACTGATCATAACATAACTTAACTTAAACTTTGTACTGCTATTTACTGTCGGTTATTCATTATATTTGTTGATGGAATATTATATTTGGAATACTGATAAATAATCAGACACCCCAATCTTCTTGATATACTAAAGGTTAGAGAGACCGGTTACATATAACGATTGCGACTTACATTAAGTGGTTTGAAGTGAATCTAATGCTATTTCATAGGCCCTACATGTATTGTCTGTTGTTCTCTTTATATGTGACTAAAATTAGTGAAGGTCGGCAGATTAGTGTGCAGCATTGTGCAGTATTGTGTATGATTGTGACTGATAACAAAGCATCTCCTAAAGAATGCGCCATATACGTGAATCTATAGCCATCCCGTTGTGTTTAGTTTAAGTCATAACTCTGTTTACATATTTAGAGCGCCACGTCCTAAAGGAACTGTTAATATTTCCCGAAAGTGAATAATATTTGTCAGAGATTATATATTACGATCAGTCGAATAATACAGTAGGCCTACACCGCAATACGGTTAGGCTTCCGAATCCAGTCTCCCGGGTATATCCAACGGGTGAATGATCGCGCATAGACTGGCTTCGGCTAATGTAGTGTATCAAATACTTGTCATAGGCTAAAGACGATCTATCATCTAAAAGACATTCTAATTTGGCAGGTTAAACTGCTAAAGGTCTGAAAGCGCGAACACTGCATTATATAAAAAAAACGAAGAAAATAATTGAAATAGTAATAATAATCTTTCAACATTAATTTCTTAATAAAGGTAATTTCTGAAGGGGTTTGGGAACTGAATGTTTTTCAACTGGATGTTGGCGATGTACTAGATGTAACTCTGGTTTTACGTAGCGATAACGAAGTTGACAATAGAGAATCGACCTTCACGCAAACAATACGAGTTGTTAATTCCCGTCCACCGGATCTAACCCTAAGGTAAATGTTATTCTACCTAACTATAATGTAAATGTTATTCTACCTAACTATTATGTAAATGTTATTCTACCTAACTATAATGTAAATGTTATTCTACCTAACTATAATGTAAATGTTATTCTACCTAACTATAATGCAAATGTTATTCTACCTAACTATAATGTAAATGTTATTCTACCTAACTATAATGTAAATGTTATTCTACCTAACTATCTAACACGACTAACTCTACCTATCTAACACGAGTGGCAGGGATGGGGAAACCCAACCAATGGGAGGGCCGCACATGGCGGCTAAAACTGGTTAGTCAACACGTAGGTAGAACTGTGTAATAAGTTTCCATACAATTTCCATATATCTGTTACCCAATATTAATTGTGTTCAATTGTCTATTATCTACTGCGGATGTCGGACGGTTTTTGACCGTCGTCGTTGCGTGCAGTACTTTGATTGTGCTGTAATCTATTTACCGGTATTTATACACATATCAGCTATTATTAACAACGATAAAGCAATAACTCTTTTTAACTCTGTTATTCATACCGGCCTGCAGCCTTTTCAACCTTGATAGTCATCACAAGCGTGGCGATGCGTACTACTGTATACCACGACATAGAATTACCCAGTCGGGATCCTTGCCAACTCGGATCCCGTCACAATATAAGTTATGTTCAATCGAACCGCCTTTTAGTCTTCAAATAGGTATATATCTTGATTGATTTTATCGCTATAAGATTATATTTTATTAAATTTCATCTTGAATGTGTAACATCAGTTGGAGGTAATTTGCGATTAAGATATGCTAAATAATATTTAAGTAACTTTTTTTTTGTAGATGTGTTACCAACTGCAAGGAGAAACTCAACCCAGATGGTGTTTTTATTGCGATAGCTGAATGTGGTAATTGCGCGGATGAATATCCTGATGCCACCTACCATTGGCTGCTGGAATGCCATGGTTACAACCAGGAAAAATGCCAAACTGCGGGAAATATCGCTAATTTTCAATCCGATTTCGATGTGGCTCAAAATGACGGTTAGTTAAATTTACATTCAAAATTATGTAGGAGCCCAAAATCGCTATAAAATACTTGTCAGGGCCAATTTACCGGGTACCCAGATGACATTATTTAAGTAAATACATTTATTATTATTAAGTTATATATTTATTTCAATAATATATATATTTTATATTTAACAAGCTGGAAATACCCGAGGCTGCTTACCCGGTATTTCCCGATAATTGTATTGCTAGGCCTACCTAATGTAGAATGCAGTACCATTAATATGTACGGTAATTAAAAAAAAAAAAAAAACGGGCCGGTAACGGTTCTGCCAAAACCGACAATAACCTTTACCGGTACCGAACGTTAAATACACTTTTCGAAGTGACCTTTAATGACTGCTCGTTAAAGTTTATGCCAATTTCCAACGCAATCCCTCCACCCGTTTTGGAGGAGTTCGAGCACAACAGGGAGAGAGACAGTGAGAGAGAAATAATTTGGATTTTATAGGCATGGATGATGTAGATCTTATGACCATGAGGACAGAACGCACACCAAAGAGTATCGTTTCTAGAAAATAGCAAAAAACTGTAATTTTAATATAATATTAAGAACGAGCTATCAGATAATCAATCATAGAGGCTGACCAACACTATAAATTAACTGTCTTATTATTTAGCCGGGTGGGTTGTTTAGAACAACCCGCACAGTTTACATGACTTCGGTTTGTGTGCTGCGGGTTGTTTTACTTCTGTTATTTTGTAAACTTTAATGTTGTGTGGCTTATTCTGGTTCTCCTATTATCACAATATCATTCTAATTATTGACCAGCATACGACTCTAGTATATTAGATATATTTATTGCTTTAGATTTATAGCTTTGATTGTAACGAGACAAAAATACAGTCAATCCCTGGTTAATTTACCTTATCCAACATGCGCAAAACACACTTTGTTATCAATTTGTTATTTATAATATACTGTAACTCTTGACTTCTATGGGATATCCGCGGTATTTTGTGGAGCTTTTCTGTTGTATTGCTTCGGACGCTGCAATATCGTCATTCCATGATGGATTCGCATTGTCTTCCAACACAAATATAATAAACGAACCATCACTAGAAACACGGTTGTCGGTTGTCTCGGATCATCCAGAAGATATTCATGAGTCACATAATCCATTCAGCATGTTACAGAGAACTGGTATGGTGTAACGTTCTAGAATTATATTATCCCCCACACCACATATGGTAATAGGTGGCGTTAATACTATATGTTGACGGAGTATAATATATCTTACATATCTTTGGAACTTAGGCAATATAAACTGGTAGACGCCTTATGGTTCCTTATGGACTAGTTAACACGCAAACAACATTTCAACGTATTTTAAAAAGTATCTTATTATACTTGGGTTTGTTACCTTATGTTGACGACATCTCAGTTACATCGCTGACCTTTGATACCCATATTAAAGCTTCACATAACGTATTTCAAAGGTTTCTGGAAGTAGGTATTAAATTAAATTATTATATTGAATACAGTATCGTTCAATGAATTTCTTTTAATATAGAACTGTAGGCCTTGCCGTTACCTTAAGTTGCTGTTTAATTTATTTACTACATCTTTTGTCTTTTTCTGAGATGTAAAACCCACCTTGGCGAATCAATATCCCGCCTCAATGTTAAATTCTCAATTTAGGGAAAGGAGCAGGTTACAGTGGCACGTTATTTTAACCAAAGCAATAACTAAACACAATAGAACAGGTTACAGTTTTATTTTTGAGAGTAATCAACTGTTATTTGCGTCGAATTTCCCCTTTCATATTCATTAATTTAATATTAATTTAATATTCAGCAATATTGAGTCTCAATATCTTCAATCAACAATATCTCAGAGAGTTACAAGAACGCAAATCTATCTGGGGCTTACTAGACTTGACTATAACGTACCATACTGCTAAACTGCTGAATTGTTTTTAATTTATGATTGTTTTTAATTTATATCTTATATAACGCGATATGGCAGATCAGTTTATCAAACTAAGCGAAGAAATCCAATCCATTCTCAAGTCAACAAATGGAAAGAAAAGCGCAATCACAAATGCACAGGAGCGTGCGGCTTCGGAAAGCCTATTACAGATGGTATCCTTATATACATCTGTATTGGGGAAGCTCGGGGACGCCCAAAGAGAAACAATCGAGGCCCAAACCAAGCTAATCGATCGGTTCACCCTTAATCCAAATGTAACTCCACGGAACCCACGACGCGGCATTCCTACGGCTACCTCCGACCCAGACCCCAGCATATCCATGCCAACGCGCGTCAACGACGGACAATCAGGACCAGGACGCCACCAAGCCGCAGGTGTCGAGCCGGCGGAACTCGATCACAATACCAACACCAACCCCTGGGTAAACGTGCCACCACCCAGACGGTCACGTCCACTGCGGACTGTCGGCAGGAAATCTGGCACTGGCCTCGGCGTAGTAGCCAGGGCCACTACCTCGGACCAGCCTTCCAGACTCGCACACATCTACGTCGGGCATTTTTCCGAATCCGTAACCGCAGAAAACGTTAAAAACTACCTGTCTCAAGAAAACCTACCCTATCGTGACGTCATCCAGGTATCGTCACCATACCCAGATTGACACACCGATTCTTCCCCTGCCGCTGCCACCAAAGCCTTCCACGTCGTGTGCGCTCAGGACGTTCGTGAAAAGTTGATAAGTCCAGACAACTGGGAAGAAGGAGTGTTAATTCGCAACTACCGGCTGAATGACGCTGAGCGCAGTGCTTTTAACCTAGGCCCGCGCCGTCCTACCGCGTTTGGGGCTAACCGCAATAACCCCCAACCATCACCGCTGTCATCAATGGGGCCTCAATCAGTAACGGCCAACACTAACACCTGACAATCCACCGGGCCGCCGATCTCCACCGGGGCGCCGATCTCCACCGGGCCGCCAACCTGCATGGGACCGCTGACCTCCATGGGGCCGCCGACCTCCATGGGGCCGCCGACCTCCACGGGGCCGCCGGCCTCCACGGGGCCGCCGATTAGAACACAACTAATCGCCACCCTTATGGAATATAGAGGGGTTGAATAACGTTCTACGACTTTCTCATAACGATTCCGTTTTCAACAGCGATATCTAAATGATGAATGAAACTCTGGCTACCGACTCGGTTAGCATTCCGGGGTTCTACATATACGAATCGCTAGCGGTTAAGCCGGGTGGTCGGGGTAGACCGTCGGGCGGTATTGTAATCGCAGTAAAGCCACACTTGAACCCTAAATTACTGGCTACACATAAATCATTCATAGTTGTCTCTACAGACCAAGCCATTTGGATATGCTGCTACTTCCCACCGAGCACAGCACTGGAAGACTTTATCGAGGAAGTTCTTTGCGTGATGTATGAAATATCGCCCAACTATATCGGTCCGATCATAATGTGTGGCGACTTCAACGCACGACAGGATATCGATGGCGATAACAAAGCAACAGCCCTTAACGAAATCATGGAAGGCGCAGGTTTATCGCTGCAGTCAAACCCACTTGTGGCAACATACATCTGCCATAATGGCAGCAGCGTCATAGATTTAGTCTACTCCAACAAAACAGCCCGCAGCGCCACCTGTCTACCGAACGGTTTAAGGAAGCACATCCCAGTCAAAACAGTTTGGGACTTCGATATATTAGACAATACACCTCCAAATCGAGAACCAAATTGGCAACGAGAACTTAAAAGCGAAGCTCTAGGAAACGACTGTCGCTTACACGAGGCAAATGCTCTCCTCCAGCAAAACAAAATTGATGAGGCTTATACGAGCCTATCTAGTGCCATCTTAGAGGCTGCGCCTCTAAAGAAGACAACAAACCGCTTCTCCAAACCGTGGTTTAACGCTCAATGCTATGCCAAACGGCGAGAAGTGCTAGCCCTGAATAACTCAGCAAAGACTGACCCTTCCATTCGACCCGCACTAAGCGTGGCCAGGCGGGAATATAAGAAGCTCCTTAACGATAAACTTAACGAGTTTACACTGCTATCCAAACCGAAACTCCTCGAAGCGGCTGAAAAACAACCATACAAATGGTGTAGAAATAATAAAGAGCAAGGGAGCTGTCCGGTAACGAAGAAAGAAGTATGGGAAAATCATTTCAGCAGGGTCCTACAACGCGATGATTTTGTAGAGCATTCATTAGAGCATTCAGACGTCAATATAACAGATGAAATATCGGAATCAGATATCGATGACTCCCCTCCATTCACTGAAGAAGAAGTAGAAGCAATCATTAGAGACAAACCGTCTGGCAAATCGGGAGGTCCTGACCGACTGCCATACGAGCTGTTCAAGGCCGCGTTACCACTCACCCTTCTCCTATGGACAACGTTGTTCAACCTCTGCTTATCCACCGGCACTCTAGTGACATCTTGGAAGTCCAGCATTATGCGAGTATTGTACAAAGGCAAAGGGTCTAGGTCAGACCCAAATTGCTATAGGGGTATAGCCTTACTGTGCAATGCATTTAAGATACTAACTAGTCTCGTCGAGAAACGCCTTCGTAAACTCGTCTCACATCGGATTCCCCCAGAGCAATTTGGTTTCATGCCAGGCAGGTCCACAGCTACCCCACTCGCGCAGTTTATCAACTGTATACACAGCACTCTGTCGTCACCTAGGAAACCGCTATATGGGGTATACATAGATTTCAGTAAAGCGTTTGACAGCGTTCCACGTGCCTGGTTACTGTCTACAATACATGTTCAACATACGAGGAAACTTACTGTGGATAATCAAGGCAATCTTGAACACGAACTACATTCAAATTTTCGACGGTTTATGTAAATCTAAAATAATACAACAAACACGAGGCGTACTTCAAGGTGACACCCTTATCCCATTGTTTTTCATCTTATACATTTTTGATATTGTAGACTTCATCAAACTTGCCACCATCCGTATCGCGGAGATTTTTGTGCTGCTGTTCGCAGACGATCTATTATTATTCTTTAGTGAATCCAGGGAAGCCGTACAGGCTGGCTTAGATGCCACAGCAACATGGGCAGCCGACAACGGACTCGAAATAAACTTCAGCAAGACAGCCGTGATGAAGATCCGCCGGGGTGGCCGATTGGCCGCCTCTGATAAATTCACATATAATGGCGATCCAGTAAATATTACGAACTCATACAAATATCTAGGCGTAACCTTCCAGTGTACACTATCATTCACCAAACACGTAACAACTACTTTTACAAAGGCCATCACAGCAACCCACTACATAAAGAATCCGAAATTACTTTCAGTTTCAACAGCCACCAAGTTATTCAAACTGAAAGTACTACCGATCGTTCTGTACAGCCTAAGAGAAATATAGCCTCACTTATCGCCAGCAAACCTACACACAATAGATAAAATTAAATCATCTTTCCTAAAGAAAGTTGTGGGACTCCACCAAACTACTCACAACCGCTTAGTCTTGGAAATATGCAAAGAAAACAATCTGGTAGTCGATATTGTGAAGCAACAAACCTCACAAACACACCGGAATATCTGGAGTACCTTCACTCAGTACGAAATAAAATATCAGAAATACCACCAGAGTTCTACAATTCCATCGCATTCCGTGACAGGCGATGGACGGGCCCCAACTACAAAAACAGACACGTTGTATGCAGATTCGCGGTGCACGGCTTCCACCACCTCATATGATGTACACAAGGATATCATGACCTCGCTGATAACTGCACCTGCCGTCTCTGCGGCGACGCCATATTGCGGTACCACTTATTAGATTGCCCGAGAAACACCAGGACTCTGTCAGATTGGGCAACAACGGGATAACAATTCCTCAGCTACACCCCCCCCCCCCCCCCCCCCCCGCTCGTTTTTAACTCATAGTTTTTAAAACCTCATCGATTTTTAAACTCTATAATAGATATATATATATACATAGTTTATTTTATACCGGCTTAATTATAAATATACAATATTCAGCAATATAATTAAGTTCTGAACTCGCATCTATTCGGAGAAAAATAGGTCTACTTATTTGTAAAAAATTACTCATTATTAGTAGTACTGCTAAAACTAAGTTACAATACGATAGTGTAACACTTCCAACTTGATCAAATATTTTTATGCCTTTTTGGAAGTAATTATAATTGTTCAATATATGCGATGTAATGTCACACACAATGCGTGCGTATCTCTCATACACCCTAGGTAGGCCTACACAACACATACATATTATTATAATGATTTTAGTGAAAAAATAAAAACGATTGCAATTATTATTTCCTCACGAAGGGCGTACTGTGGTTATAAATCGTTACGGTGGATGGTAAGGGCGAACCTTATCATGGGTCAGCAGACTGTATTTATTAGTTGTATGATTCGATTTGATATGCGCTTTCCTTATGTTGGTTGGGAGAAAGCTGCGAGTCACAGTCAACCTGTCCTCATATTCTTGCATTATAGGTCTGTAAAGTTTCCCCCGTTACCTTTGTATCATCAATATCGATATTCTAGAAACACATTTTAATATATATCGATGTACCTTACCCATTATGACCAACCAACTAAATTTATATAGAAGAAATTTAAGTATTATTGGAATAAATATACCGGTATGAAATATGGAAATTCTATCACTAAAATATAGTATAAGCAGAATTCTTCTTAGGTTTAGGGTTATTACGTTACTCAGATTACAATCCGTTTTATATTTATTTTGCAGACGACACAAAACTTTATTCTACGATAATATTTCCCGGACAACCGCCGATACCTTCTGGGGAAGTCTTTACTCTCACCGTTCGTCTGGATTATAACAGCCAATCAGCATTCGCCAAGTATGAGTTTTCAGGTAAACCATTCA
>JAUCBJ010004775.1:0-21895 GCA_032718475.1 Nemertoderma westbladi
TTTAATATGTTACGAGAATCTCCGAACATTATTAATTAAACTCCCGATAACATCGGATAATCCGAACGGATTCCCGGACGATCGTCAGAATTTAATCAGCTGTACTATTTATTGTTGTTGTATTAAAACTGAAACTAAATATAGAAATAAAACTCGACGTCATAAGATTCATCGCTTCTTCTTCTTATTTTTCTTTCCCTGCGGCCCCCCTCCGCCTGCCCCCCCGGCCCCCTCAGTCGGCTTCCCCCCGCCCCCCGCTAGCCGCGTCTTCAGCTTCGGAATGAGCCGACAGCAGGCCCGCAGCAGCTCGACGCGACTGGGAACCTCCGGGTTCACCGGCGTCCCATCGTCCGTGCGGAACTGGACCCGCACCCGGCCGCGCGCTAACGGCTCCTTGTCTCGCTCCCGGGGGTACATCTTGTTCTCGACTCCAACGTTAAACCCCAGAGAGAGACATACGTCCTTGATCTCGGACACGGTGGGGTTGTCCACTGCGAGTGCGGTGGGGACTTTGCGGCCTTCGGCCAGCGTCCGACGGGAGTTCATGTACGCCGGGTAAACGCAGATAAAACGCTCCCGCTGGCTGTGCGAAAACTTTTTGTAGTAATCCGAGGTCATAGCGAATAGTAATAGGTTTATTTGTGTTTATAATAAATAAGTTAGTAGGTAAAATTACGGAATTTATATGGATTCAGTGGGTTAGCTGGTTGGTTCGGTAAGGTAAAGGTTATTGATACCGGTACCGTTACCGTATACGTGGTCACGTTACTGCGTTACGTATACGTCAGTACGTTGAGGACAGCTGTATCGCCAGATGCCAGACCGAACCGGTAGCAAGGCAGCAGGGTACCGGTCTGCCGGTTCCTGCGTGGCAGTTACCGCCTCTTACCAGCAACCAGTGCAGCTACAACAATACCGTTATTTAGCACTGGACATGTAACGCATTAACGTGTTGTTTAGTTTCTCGAATTTCTTAAGATCCTGGGCGAAGCCGGTCCGGTATTTCAAGCAGATGACGTCGTTTGTAATTTTAAGGACGAGCTGACCCTGTTGATGTTGATATTTTACCTGAAAGCGAACGCGAGGCGCTGATTGTAAGTATAATTTTTCAGCGGATCTTGCAAAATCCTCCCAATTATCAATGTACATCATAAGTAAATAGGCCTACACCAGTACCGGTACAGCAGTACACCAAGCTAAACGTAAAATCAGAAAATGAGAAACACAGAACAGCCAAACAGCTGCTGAGCTGATAGGATGAATGATAGAAGGCTGATAGAAGGTACCGTCATCCGGGGATACTTGAGCCACTTTCAACTTTCCACCTGATATTTTTATCCCTTCCTTCAATTCAATGAAACAAAGATTATGTTTACAAGGCTTATAGAAACCTGTATATTAATTATAAATCGATGTAACCTCTAATTTAAATGTAGGTTACATCGATTTTTTTTAAAACCTTTGTGGCTCAAGTTACCCCAATATGGGGGATACTTATACCATTGTGGGGATTCTTGAGCCATCACATAAAAACCGACATAAACACCATCATAATGAGTTATATTGGTCATTTGTGGCTGCAATAACCCCAGTTTGTGGTTACATGGTCCACTAAAATGTTTTTAAAAAGCGCCCCGGTGTCCACCATGTTGGTGGACAACGGGGCTTGTTTCATTGCACATAATCATATTAAATTATAGTCCTATACCGAATATATAACAATAATGATATAATCTCTTGTCATAATATATGACAAGAGTTGGCAATGGAACGGAATAAACAAGTACAGTATTGAAATTACATGAAAAGTCACTGGGAATACAACACACCAACAAAATATAGGTAATCTGGATTACTGGATTATCCTATGAAATTGCCATAAAAGTCAGATTATATGTTTATAACGTAGTTTGAATTAGGATTCGGATTCAATATCATTCAACTCATCCAACATCTTTCATCGTGAGTTCTGGTGATGATGCATATATACGTGGATTCAGATACATTTGGAATTTCTGAATAAAAACCTTCAAATTCAAATTCAGTGTCGGAACATGCCGTAATGTATACCGCCTGATCTGTTTCTGACCCAGATGTTGATGTGGATGGTATTCCAGACAGTGTCATTGACATGATGGATGATTCTGAAGATGTTGAATATACAGTATCTCCTTCGTTTTCTAGATGGTTGGGTTTTCTTCGATGTTGAGCTTTTAGTCGCGTTTGTTACTTTCCCTGCTCGTTTAGTTTTTTTCTCCCTGCTTCTCCAACCTGTCTGTTGGCTACCGGTATGATTGACTTTGGTGGATTCTTCTTCTTCCCTTGCGTTTTTTTTCTAGCCTCCACCTCTTTGAGCTGCGCTTCAACATCATCAGCTGATATAGACTGACCTGCCACAATATTGACCTTTTTGCTCCGCTTTCTAGTATTAACATCGGCTTCCACCCTCCCCCCAGTAACGTCCTTGAATAATGCAATTACGGCATCATCGACTTCAGCCCCAGGCGAAGACAATGGGCTGCTGATGGTAGCATTGATATAATCTTATCCCTCTGAACAGGATAGAGTCCTGTTTTTGTAAATCCAGATACATACAATATTTTTATTTTGTGATGATGATGACTGATCCTGTTCAGTCTCCATCACCCCAGCCAGCAACCTATGCAATAATGCTGGAAATGTACTCTTCGGTAATGAATCCACCTTGGGATGTTTCAGTTTAAAATCTTGTAAAACTGAACGCCAACATTTCTTAAAAGGAGCAAAGAATGCGACATCCAAGGGCTGGAGTTTGTCAGTGGCATTGGGTGGGAGGCAAATTAATTTGATTTTATTATTTTCACAACATCTTAGTACATCTAAAGACAAATGAGTCGAAAGATTATCACCAATGACAACCTTTGTCTTATCTGCACCTTTCTTCTTTTTTGTGGGAGCAAGGTTTGCATGAACCAATCCACAAAACCTTTGCACCTTCAAACCACCCAGATTTAGAACATGAGTAACGAGTCCCTTGTGGGCCACCAAGGGTCCAACATGAGTATACGGATTTGGCCTTATACACTACATAGCAATGGGGCCAACAGCTCAGTGGCTGAGCCACACATCATTATACTGATACTTGCTTTGGTATGGTTCATAACGCGTTCTGGATATTTCGTCCCCCTCTTCATCAACACCTTTTTTTGACCTGGGTTATCAGATAAATTGGTCTCGTCGTATTGTATATACAGTCTGGTGATACCCCTGCAACTTCCTTTTCATATAAGTCAAAGAACTGATTAATTGTATCTGATTGTACTTGAGCTCTTTTTCTTTTAATGTTGCCGGCAAATCTAGTGGTTAGACACCGATGGTGCCCTAGGAATGAAGACACATATTCGTGGCTTGGAAGGTTAGGCCTATCTTTAAACGCTCGAATGACAACACCTTTTTGGTCCAGGATATTTTTTACTAAGATTCGAAGATCAAATCCGTCGATAGGAAAACCCCAATCACACATCGACTGAATTATGTCTACCTTGTAAAATCTGTATGTTAAATCTGTATCCTCTTGGTCCTTTGTAAGAATTGGGGGTTTTCCTGGTGAATTTGGAAGTTGATCTTTCAGAGGGCGGTTCAATGTCGCCCTCGAAATACTAAATGTCCGCGCCGCCTCCCTCTGGCTCATTCCTTTCTGTATAGCGGATAGTGCATTATCCAGATTTTCCTTTGTAAAATCTAGATACCTCCTTGCACCTAAACGTCGTTTGTGCGTCCTCGGCATGACTTAGTCAACGTCTGAATGTACAGTATACCATACTGTTCCATACAGTGTAGTTAACGTTTATAATAGAATATATTTAAAAATTCAAACAGATCAGAAACACAGTCGGGCCTGGCCTACCTACCGTATGACAGTAACAGTAGATCTATATATATACTACTACTAGGATCGGCATGCTGCATTGCAGCTGCATTTTTAAGAATGCTGTGCCGGCTTGTCGACAAAATTGCGCCGCCACAATTCCCTATCACCCATGACATTTGCTAGATCATCCGCATCTTCAAGGCCAGTGTCCTTTAAGATGCGTCTCAAAAAAGTCATGGGCTTTCCACCATGCTTATTCACTCCATGAGGCTGCCGAAGTACACGATTATGCACTGGCTGGTCCTCACGGCGAAAGCAATGTCCTGCAAAGCGGAGGCGATTTTGTTCTAGTGTCAAGCTTGGGGGAACCAATGAGACACCTCCAATGTTATATAGTGTCTGGTTGGAGATGTGTGCATTGTACTTGACACAATGAACCCAGCGTAGCATTCTTGTGAATGTGCCATCCAGAGATTTGGTGTCCTCAGCAGCTAGAGCCCATCATTGACTCCCATAGAGGAGTACTGGAACTACCGCTGCTCTGAATAATCGGACCTTAAGTTTCCGATTAATTCTCGGTGACTTCCAAATCCTGGAAAGCCTATTCAAGGCTGCCCATGCCTTTCCCTTACGTATTCGAAGGTCCTCACCTGACTTCCGGATCCATGATCCCAGGTAACAGAAGTCGTCCACATGCTCAAGCATACCATACTTTGAGCTTATGCTCATCCGATCAGAGACTTGCTGAGGACTTTCAAAGTTAACTGTGAAAATTTTGGTCTTTCTGGAGTTAATAAAAAGACCAACACTAGAAGCAGCATGTTCTAATGAGCTGAGGAGCCGTTGGGGTCCCTCTAGTGATTCTGAGAGTACTCCTAAGTCATCAGCAAAGTCTAGATCAGTTAGGTACTTGGCAGGATTTCCTCGACTCCTGGAGCCAGTAGGTGGAGTTATCATCACCCCATCATCATTATGATGATCTAAGGACATGCGGAGAACATAGTCAACCACAATCATGAACAAGAATGGTGCAAGTGTGTCTCCCTGGAGGACACCCCATAACACTTCAAATGGTTCTGTGTCACCGTCAACAGTAGACACAAATGTTGTCGAACCATCATATACTGATCTGATTGCTGCAATAATTTCATCAGGAATCACATTCTTCCACTTGCCTCAGATTCACCAATGGCTTTGTTGGTCGGGGTGGAACATGAGAGTAGCATCCAACTCCAGAATCCCTCTCCCCCTCACAATCTAGCCTCCCTGGTGACCCAGGGTTTGGGCCAGAAAGGTCATCAGGGAAGGGACTCAAATAATCGTTTGCCGCTCTCTCTCCAGTAGGGGGTGAGACAGGCAGCCGATCAGGAGATAACTGAAGCCTGTGAGGCCGATTGTGTCCAGTAATTCCTCTGGCCTCTAGTGGCCGGACCTCCGCATTACTAATGTAATCCATAGTGGGGGTTGGGGGTGCTTTTTAGCCGATTCAGCTCTCGGGGCAAATACCACACCCTGGTTTGCCATTCCACAGGGTGGGTGTTGCAGTGGAGTCAGATATGAGGCCCATCACCCATATCTACTCTGGCGCACATGACCCACCATTGGCTGTGCTGTGCAGCTCATCTGCTGGGTCATCATGCCCTGTACCCCTGCTGCCAGGTGCAGGTCGCAGTGAAGTGCACTCAGAGTGGACATGAGAACACTCTACTCCTGACCAGCCATTGGTAGATCACCATCTGCCTGGCTAAGTGCCAAAATGGTCTCCCCATCCCACGACCTTTACAGAACCCATTCTGATTTCCATGGAGCAGTCTCTCAATGGGATCTCTGATGCGATTCAAGTACAGACTCTCGAGTACAGACTCAAGACACTTTTACTTTTTTAAAGTTATCAGGCAATACCCTGTCATTATTGAGGAGCTTTACAAAGTGGGCATTCCAACCATTGAGGCCATCGGCTGGTGATTCAGCCTTAACCTTCCTTGGTGGTTGGTTGGCTTTTCCACCCAGTAAGAAAGTTGATCGATTTCCATGCCTGGGATGATTGCCTGCTGTCGTCAGCATCATTGATGGCATCAACCTGTTGGTTTATTAGCTCCTGTAAATTAACAGAGCACTGCCTGTACAGGGACCTAGATGCAGCCTTAACTGCATTCTTGGCTGCTGTAGTCTGTTTGAATTGGGACTCTTTCTGCACCTTCTACAGTAGAGGTCATTTCGGCACTTCTGAATTTGGTTGTCAGTCCAGGGGGCCCTTTTCCTGTTTCGAGGGTATACAGGAACTGTTTCTGCAGCTGCTAACTTAACTGCTTCTGTGAAGGCAGTATAGCCCTCACAGTGATCCGCCGCCTCAGAGGCAATAACCTCATACCTGTTGCTCAGCTGTAGTGTGAAGCTGGATCTCACACTTGGCTGTTACAACAGAGAGGACCAGTCAAGCCGCGGCAAGGCAGATTTCGTTGTTCAGCTAGCACGCAGACTAAGTCTTACCTTGGCCACAATAAGGCGGTGATCACTGGAGAAGGGTCGAAGTGTAAATGCATTACAGTCTTGTATAGAGCTCCTGTATTTCCTACGAAACAGAATATGGTCTATCTGGGACTTGAGACCACTGGGTCCACTATGAGTCCATAGCTTTCCAGTTCGCTTCTTGCACTGGATTCCAGCCGAAAACAATCCATTTCCAGAGATAAAATCCTGAAGATGGACGGAATTTCGGTTGACACGATTGCTATAGACCCAGGGTGATGTAGGTGATTGATGCAGACATGCATTAAAGTCAACCGCCCCCATGTCCTTAATCAGAACCTCATCAGTCTGTCCAGTCTGCATTCGGTGCTCTTGAACACCCACTGCGCTAAGAGAAAGCTTATCTGCCAAGGCAGTCAGCTCTAGGGCTCGATCGGAGCTCCGGCCTCCGGCCATTTTGGCACATCCGGCTCCGGCTCCAGTAAAAATATTGCCGGAGTTAATTTTTTAATAAAGTATTATATTTCGTGCATATTCTAATCTGGACAATTATTTACACTATAAGTAGGCTACTGTAGTACAGCTTCAATATCAAAAGCATAATACTGCAGTATTTACTTACAGTCAATGACTGACTCTGAGCTGCTGAGTCACACAATATTAGCCAACTGCCAGCAGCGGTACTCCAGCACTTCAGATCTGTATGACAATGTGAACTTTAAAATGTTTCAGTTTAGTAGGTAATACTGTAATACGGTACCGTACTGGCGTAGCCTAACAATGTAATAATACAGTACCTGCTGACCTGTACAGCAGTAATACTGTAATAGGCCTGTCAACACATACACCAAACAGCCAAAAATGTAATGGTGGGTATCGTACTCCGTACTGCAGTACTGGCTGACTGGTACTGGCTGACGAGCAGACTGTTACAGGCAGACCCTACTGTAAAAGATTGTAAATGCTATGATTGTACACTGTACCACACCACCACAGCCAGACCACTGCAGCCATTTACTGCTGTCATGCTAGCATACTGTCAGCGTCAGACCATCTATCAGTCTGTCTGTGATAAATTAATTACTTAAATTTTAAATTGAAATTTCGTAAATCTATAAATTATGAAATTAATTCTGTAATTAGCTGATTAGACCTATGATTGTTTATGACAGTACTGCAGTATGAGCGATTGGCGAACGATAGGCCTAACCATACTTTATTTTTTTTTTATAAATACAGAAATCAGGAAATAGGCCCCTACCCTGCTACCGGTAATTAAATTTTTAAATTTTTTGAAAAACTCCGGCTCCGGCCAAATTGTCCAACTCCGGCTCCGGCCAAATCCCAACTCCGATCGAGCCCTACTGCCCTAGTCAGCTCACCTTGCTGCCTTGTCACTTGTCAGCTTGTCGCATAGTGCATAGGGGACCCGAGTGTCAGAGTGTTAGGGTGTTTACTGAGGCTAGTCTAGTCACATGCCTCAGATTCATCAATGGCTTTGTTGGTCGGGGTGGAACATGAGTAGGGTTCAACAGAAGGCACTTTATGGGGCCGAACCGAACCGAACCGAAGCAGGGCCAACTTCGGGCCGAACCGAACCGAATCCGAACCGAAGTTCAGAAAGTTAGCAAGTTATGGTCATAAATTCGTATTTACGTCACTATTCTGGCTGACTGGCAGTGGCAGACTGGTACCTATTTGGTCTGCGGACTTAGCGAGAAAGCTATGATTAATTAAAAAAATAAATACTACAAAATAAAATGGCAATATTTACATTACTGTACACTACTAACCTAAACTACTGTATACTTACTGTATGCATGCACTTACTGTATGCACCACATTTTCAACTGTAGTAAGATGCACAGTAGTAACATCAAATTTAGAAAACCTCACTAAAAGTACAGGTAGTCTTTGTAATACTATTTATATGAGGTACCGGTAGTAGGTATATTTGGTATTAATGTATCAAAGTTATGATTATTTAAAAAATAGGTACTACAAAGTAAAATAGCAATATTTAATTTAGCCTAACGTAACAGCCTAAACTACTGTATAATTAAGCTAATTTTGAAACAACCCAAGTAAACCAGAAACAATTAAAAAATAATGCCATTTAAATGGAAGTTCATTCCAAAATTAATTAGTACAATGATGGACAGATTGATTAGTCTTACTGTCTTCTGGTCTTAGCTCAATCAGTCAATGTAATACTTGGAATATTTAGCAAAGTTTGCTCCGGGCTTCTGCAGTATCAATTGCAGAAGCCGAACCGAACCGAAATTGCCAAACTTCGGCCCGAACCGAACCGAAGCCGAAGCTTCTGTTGAGCCCTAAACATGAGCGTAGCCTCCAACTCCAGAATCCCTCTCCCACTCACCATCTGGCCTCCCTGGTGACCCAGGGTTTGGGCTAGACAGGTCATCCGGAAAGAGACTTAACAGTTTAAAGAATTGTTGGCTGCTCTCTCTCCAGTACAGCAGTAGGGCAGTCTGGCAGTAGGGGGTGAGACAGGCAGCCAGTCAGGAGATAGGTCTAACTCTGTAACTGACGCCTGTGAGGCCGATTGTGGCCGGTAATTCAACTGGCCTCTAGCTGTCTAGCAGTCTAGTGGCCGTACCTCCACATTACTAATGTAATGCATAGTGGGGGTTAGTTATAGTTCATATGCGTACCTCTGGTATTTTCGTATTGCAAAAATAAGACTATAAGTATGAAATACCCTATGTTATTGAGATATTGTTTATTGTTTTGGTTAGAAAAGCCCACCACTGTAACCTGCTCCTTTCCGTTAATTAAATAATGGAGATTAGTTTATTGTTTTGGTTAGAAAACACCACCACTGTAACCTGCTTCTTTTGCCAGAGGTACTTATCCTTATTATCCTCAGCCTACTTTTCCTCAGCTGGCAGGCTGGTGGTGGGTTGTAGGCTGATAGTGCCAAATGGCTGAATGGGGTCTGGGGGTTGTTTTCTGTGTTATTACTGTATTAGGCCTACTGTCTGACTGTATTTATACTCGGCCCTTAAATGCCAAAACCGTCTATCTCATTTTTACATAGTTTTGAGTAAAACGCAAAATACATTCCAGGCCTGTCTTTTGAATCCTGATTGGTGGAAATCCTGTGAAATGATGTCATTAGGTAAGTTATAGTCATAGAATTCTCTGACCAGCATATTTTTAACTGAAACTCCTATCTACATAGTGCAATGTGAGATAGAGCGTATTTGCTTTTATGTTTTCATAGACATTTGTATGCCAAAACCGTCTATCCCATAGTTAGTCTGTTTTGGCATGTATAAATTTGTTGTTTAACCTGAAGTTCTAGGTATTCTTACATGCCAAAACAGACTATCTCAGATATAAACCCTATCTGGCCCGGCTTTTTTAATACGTAATTGGTCAGAAAACAAAAATATGTTGTGTTTGGTTTGATAATTCCGAAGGTATATGGGTTTTCGAGGTCTCTGATCTGATCACGATGAAACTTGTTAATAATATTTCTCGTACGTCAAACGTCATTTTTGGGGCCATTCTGATACCCACCCCAGGATGAAAAGTAGAAGTAGCAAAAATTTCATACGGTTAAATTTTGCCTTTGTTTGGGTAATAATGGTTTTCAAGGTTGCATGAGCATGATCATGACAGCATGATACAACTACTCGTTAAAAATGTTTAGTGGTAATGGAACTTTCGTTTTTAGTGTTTCTCTGGGGGGATGAAAAATGCAACTGTAGCATAAAACTTACAAATGCCAAAAATTGAATTTAGTTGGATAATATGATATTTTTGTGTCTCATATTCGTGATCAGCTTCTCAGAAAACCCCTAATGTCATGAAATAAGGTTGATTTAGTAATGATTTTTGGTTAACAAATTTGTTCTACATATATATTTTTCGTGACGCACATTGACACATTTATAAAAATTCCCTAATCAATAATGTACGATATATTTCAGTGTCATATTCGTGATCAGCACTCCAAAAATAAATCAAAAATTTCAATAAAGGTCATAAAATTGTCTTCATTGCTTGTTTTTTCGGTTATTCAAAATTACAAAAAAATTTCTCGAATGTTATATTTGAGTTCTATAATCGTCATCGACATCCAAAAAACGAGATATACCGCAAATAAATTTATTTTAGTTAGTCATAAAAACTTTTGAAAATTTTAGCACGAAAAATACTGGAGATGGGTGCCAGAAAGTTACCATGGCCCGAAAACTAGCAATACTAGCATACTGTAGCTACCGGTATATAAATGGCGTTTGCGATGTTGGATAGCTAATTAAATTTTAAGAAACAAGTAAAACTAGGTATTTGTAAAAGCATAATTGTAGGCTATAAGGCAAGTTTAGAGTCATTATTGTATTGTAGATCATAGAGATAAGAGATAGACTGTTTTAGCAACTACAAATTAATAATTATTAGATATTGAATCCAACGGAATACAAGTAGACAGAATACACAGATATAATATAATTCACAGATAGACGTTTTCGGCATAAAGGAAACCATAAATTCAAACTTAGTGTTTAATCCCAAATCAATCTAAGTAAAGATAGATGATTTTGGGATTTACTATTATTGACAGATGTTGAGATAGACGGTTTTGGCAAAAATATAACTCCTTAGGACTTCATAATTACGTCTTAAGACTTGGCTAGAAAGATGCGCCTCGTTTTTCCGATTCCAAATATATGCATTATGCATATGTAATTTTTCAAAAAAAAAAGCATGGCATGTAAGGGCCGTACTGTTATATTACTGTTTTATTGCATTGTAAATTTTAAAAAATTTTAGATTAGGCCTACGCCTACCTGCCTACCCTTCAACCATCATTAACTAGCTGTCATGTCATTGCACTCCGGCCCCTTCCCAACCCGTCAGTCAGGATCAATACACATTGAATTGAAAGCAGTTTGAATTGAACTAATGAAATTCCGGTAGAATATGGATCGCCTATCTCGAATATTAGATAAACCTCCACAGAATCCGATTGCGAACCGGGGTGGTCGACTCGGAAACTCTCGATCCCGTTCCCGCGGACGGAACGTTCACGTCGAGATCAGTAGACTGGACACAGACCCCGGTGTGTTGCTAAGCAACTCCCGACGCTCCGCCAGTTTCGGCGACCTACCATGCACCGCCCACCAACTGGACAATATCTCCAAAGAGGTAATCCTTTCCGAACGGAGTTATGTGGACGATTTAGCGGACATCATTAGGGGATATTACGGTCGGATGTGCGATATCAGTGAGATTATATTCCCGCAACACAGAGCCCAAGAAATATTCTTAAATATTACGGAAATATATAAGTTTAATATCAGATTATTAAGAGACATGGAGTCAGGCGGTAAGACAATGGGTGACATAGCATCGTGTTTGTTGGATAATGAAGAAGGTTTCCAGGTTTACACTGAATATTGTACTAAATATAAGCGATCTTCAGACACTCTGGCTTCTATTTCTCATAATGTTACTGTAAATGAATTCCTCAGACGCTGTCAAGCCGATCTCAAACATTCACTGCCTCTTAGCTCCTATTTACTTAAACCTGTTCAACGGATACTCAAGTACCATCTGTTTATGGAGGATGCGTTGAAACACTTGGAACCATCGAGTTCCTCTGAGTACTCGCTGATTGAACGAGCGTTCCACGCGATGGAAGGCGTCGGAACGAGGATTAATGAGGAGAACCGAAAACGCGAGGGATTGACACAAATAGAGGAGTTTGAGAGTCTCCTAGTCGGCTGGCAGGGGGGTCCTCTCTGCGACTATGGGGAGCTGTTGCTAAGCAACGACTTCCGTGTCCATGGCACTACGCGATCAACCCGTTTCGCTTGTCTCTTCACATCGATGCTGCTGGTTACTAAGCGACGGGACGACGGTACCTTCTCCTATAAGTCGCACGTCGGCTGCGACAATCTCGTGGTTATTGAAAGTCTTCCGGACCGCGGGCCGCTATTCTTCTCTGTTCTCGCCTTCGATGTCCATCGAACCGTCGGTATCTTCCAGGCCAATTCCCTCGACGAGAAACAGCTGTGGGTTCGTCTACTGAAGGAACGGATGCTCGATTCCTATAACGGATCCATCCCGCAGACTGCATGGAATGCTATTCTCGAACCATCTGTCCACAAGCCCATCTACTCAAGGTTGCACATGTCTAAACGACACTCCTCACCGCTCATTGGTTCGGTTTCTTTGACGACCAAAGACATTGCGATGGGGCCGACCCTATCGGAGACAATAGACTCGTCATCCCAGAGTACCTTGTCCCAGTGCAGCACCCCCAGCGGATCTCTCCGTAAACCGCTGACTAAACGCTCCTACTCCTTCTCGGATGGGTCGGCTGGTCCCACCCGATCACTCAGGTTGGCCGCCATACAGCGGAGTTCCAGTCTGGATTCTTGGCGTCTGTTTCATCGACGGGGCAGCTATCCTCGGGTCCCTACCAATACCACCCGAGCATCTGTCCACGGCCCCCCACCCAGACCATCCTCCCCTAACCCCCCGAGCTGCTCCCCCTACTACCAGACTCTCCCAACTCCCTCCCCTAACCCCCCGAGCTGCTCCCCCCACTCCCAGACTCTCCCAACTCCGTACCCCGAATCCCACTCCCAGACTCTCCCCAGTAGGTCCCGCAACCTCAGCTGTAAGTCGACAACCCGCCGTTGTGTTTCCTTCTCCAACTCCATCCAATGTCGCAGCACCTCTCCTACTGATTACACTGATTATCCCGGGTTCCTTGGGACCGCTAGAAGCGACGATACAGAGAGTGGTCCCGGTGGTGTAGATGGTGGCATCACTATGGGTTCCATTGAGGTTGCCAAGGGCGATAGCCAATCAAACAACCCAGAATCGAAATCCCTCGAGTCAATTCCTCCTGATATTTTTCTACAAGATTTTGATTCCAAAACCAACATTAACCCACCAGAGGCACTAGACAGTGACCCAGACTCAATGGTCCTACATTCCCCTGTCCCTTATTGTTGGGAAACAGAGACTCAACCCATCCTGATAAACTCTCTAGAGATAGAAAACGGGTCTATACCAGTGAGTTCCAAGGAGTATTCAGTTAGTTCTATAACAAACAACCCGTCAGTTACCCCAACTGGTATCTCTAGACTCAGTTTACCTCACCAGTCCCTCAAACCGACACCTAAACTCATACAAACAGATTGTTCGATCTCTTCACATTCCCCACACCGCCGCTCCACTGCTGGTGATGTTTCCCCTGGATTAGCAGGGCAGTTCTCCAGTTCGGGGTGGTCGGAACTCGGGGACTTTTCCACTTCTGGGGAACCGCATTCCAACGAGTTCCCAACACCAGTACAGCAGTATAGGAGGTTCTCCCAGGGACACAAATACTCCCCGACTCCGATGAAACACTTCCACAGGAGTAAAGACTCCCCCATTAGGGGGGAGGTTCAGTTCCGTCCGACGTGTCTCCACATAGCCGGCTCTACGCCACCCCACCACACCCCCAGTCCCGTACGCAGTGCGGACGAGCTGATGCGGCAGCCCAGACGTCGGAAGCCCGGCAGGTTCCGTCGTTCTGTTGGCTCCCCGCCGGACGCCCCCTACCGCCAGTCGCCGGATCCGGAACCCAGACAGTCCCGGTTCGACTTCCTCAAGTCCTGGCGGATTTCGCTCCGTAAACCCAAGTCCTCGTCTCAAGTTGCACTCCGTCGAAGGCGGAGTATATCGGCCGAGAATATTCTGACAATGTCGGAGAATTACAACGTCCGCTGGGCCGCGGTAAAGCGTCCCGTATCCATGGTGATGGATGGAAACCAGGGAGTTCATAGCAGCGCTAACCAGTCGGGGTCTGATTGTCCCGATTCCCCATGTAGCTGCACGTTGCTTAGCAATCCGACTCCCACCATTCCAGCTGCTACTGAAGAGGAACTCTCTCCATCGCAATTATGGCCGTCTATTATTTTACCGGCACAGCAACCCTCTAACCCAAACCCCATCCCACCGCCTCTCCGAGTTGTCCCTAAGAAGAGACCAAGCTTCGACAACTCTGAGTTTATCGTTGATTTCGATAATCTTTCTCCGACTCTAGATGATCCCGTTGAGTCAATAAAAGTTAATGATGTTGATAAGTTGTGTGAGAATCATGAGTTCCATACGAAACAGCGGGATCCCCCCCATAACCTCCCAATGTTTCCGATAGTAGAGGAATCGATTACCTTCGACGTTGACAGACTTCCCAAACAGGAGGCCGTTGTTAACTCTGATCCTCATACTTCTGGTGCTAAATATAAATATAAAGTGTCACTTGGTGCTACAGATAATACAGCAACGCAACACACGCAACATGTCAATGTATCGAACGCAGACAGTAAAACTGGTGGCTCCGCTCTCGGGAGTAAAGCGATGAACTTCGTTCGGTCAGCCAGTGCGAGACTCTACCGTAGTCGGAGGCGTAAAGGGGGCGAGTCAAGGCGGGCAAATAGGGGGGAGGATGGGGTGGCTGGGTGCGCGGAGGGGAGTGGGACAGCAGACTGCACGGAGGGGAGCGGGGTCCATGGTACCCGCCACCCAGTGGACAGTGTTGGCAATGTATACGACAATGCTCGATACTCCACTCCACCATTACTCGTCCCGGAGGGAGTCCCCCCCGCGGTTGAGGGATTGCACGAACTCCGCGCTATGATCCCGCGGCCCTCCCGCAGACAATCAACCGGTACCGCCAACATATCATTGGCATCGTGTGAATACCAACCGGAAGTGTTGAAGAGACAGTCGCTTTCTACTCAGGGCGATGGCAGTAATTCCTCGGCCTTGCTGCAAAGTTTGACAACGCTGGCTTCAACAGCCGCGGATCTCCCATCCGATGTCTGTTCCTTTTCGTCGGAGGCGCCTCCCCAATCTTCCATAGAGTTAGTGAATGCGTCCGTAGTCGGGTCTACGCATGGTAACGACTCCAGTACAGAATCTTTGTCATTGGATCGCGGTGCAGACATCGGCACTGCAAGCGATGCAGACCTACCCGATATCATACAATCCTCACCTTCCTACCCCATCCCTCCCCCATCCCGTTGCAACGCGGCCCCGTCCCTTAGCGAATCAACCCCCCTCATCCAACCCGCCTCCAAACCCCAAGTGTGTCTCAATGAGAATCAATTGTTAAGGAAACACCATCTCGAGTTGGAATACGCGAAACTTCTTTCATCTGGAGCTCAAAAAGGTAGAAACAACTTGAAGTTGGAAACTTCTGCATTTTTGGACCCAGCCCTAGAAGAAACATGATCGGTATTTATGGTGCTGCTATAAACCGAATAATGTCCGCGGATTGGTCGTTAATGATAGATAGGCGAGTGTTTTAGCCATTGGAAGAGCGAGTTGTGTTTTATAATATTTATCTCGAAGTGCCACGGAGTCTTGTTTTATGACGAATTTAGCAATGTTGTTGTTTTTTCTATCACTTTCAGGATGTAGGTATTTTTCATGACTTAAAAATCAATTTATTTCTTTTTTTGACAATAAGCTTAAGGTTGATTCTCCCAAAAAGTGCTTGCCACAGCCACGCCACACTGAAATGCGATGTGTTTACTGGGCCACAGCCACACTGAAATGCGATGTGTTTACTGGGCCACAGCCACACTGTAATACGATGTGTTAATTGGGCAACAGCCACACTGAAATGCGATGTGTTTACTGGGCCACAGCCACACTGTAATACGATGTGTTTACTGGGCCACAGCCACACTGTAATATGATGTGTTTATTGGGCCACAGCCACGCCGCACTGTAATACGATGTGTTTACTGGGCCACAGCCACACTGTAATACGATGTGTTTATTGGGCCACAGCCACGCCGCACTGTAATACGATGTGTTTACTGGGCCACAGCCACACTGTAATACGATGTGTTTACTGGGCCACAGCCACACTGTAATACGATGTGTTTACTGGGCCACAGCCACGCCGCACTGTAATACGATGTGTTTACTGGGCCACAGCCACACTGTAATACGATGTGTTTACTGGGCCACAGCCACACTGTAATACGATGTGTTTACTGGGCCACAGCCACGCCGCACTGTAATATGATGTGTTTACTGGGCCACAGCCACACTGTAATACGATGTGTTTACTGGGCCACAGCCACACTGTAATACGATGTGTTTACTGGGCCACAGCCACACTGTAATACGAAGTGTTTACTGGGCCACAGCCACACTGTAATACGATGTGTTTACTGGGCCACAGCCACACTGTAATACGATGTGTTTACTGGGCCACAGCCACACTGAAATACGATGTGTTTACTGGGCCACAGCCACACTGTAATACGATGTGTTTACTGGGCCACAGCCACACTGTAATACGATGTGTTTACTGGGCCACAGCCACACTGTAATACGATGTGTTTACTGGGCCACAGCCACACTGTAATACGATATGTTTATTGGGCCACAGCCACGCCGCACTAATACGATGTGTTTACTGGGCCACAGCCACACTGTAATACGATGTGTTTATTGGGCCACAGCCACGCCGCACTGTAATACGATGTGTTTACTGGGCCACAGCCACACTGAAATACGAACTGTAATACGATGTGTTTACTGGGCCACAGCCACACTGAAATACGATGTGTTTACTGGGCCACAGCCACACTGTAATACGATGTGTTTACTGTGCCACAGCCACACTGTAATACGATGTGTTTACTGGGCCACAGCCACACTGTAATACGATGTGTTTACTGGGCCACAGCCGCACTGTAATACGATGTGTTTACTGGGCCACAGCCACACTGTAATACGATCTGTTTACTGTGCCACAGCCACACTGTAATACGATGTGTTTATTGGGCCACAGCCACGCCGCACTGTAATACGATGTGTTTACTGGGCCACAGCCACACTGAAATACGATGTGTTTACTGGGCCATAGCCACACTGTAATACGATGTGTTTACTGGGCCACAGCCACACTGTAATACGATGTGTTTACTGTGCCACAGCCACACTGTAATACGATGTGTTTACTGGGCCACAGCCACACTGAAATACGATGTGTTTACTGGGCCACAGCCACACTGTAATACGATGTGTTTACTGTGCCACAGCCACACTGTAATACGATGTGTTTACTGGGCCACAGCCACACTGTAATACGATGTGTTTACTGGGCCACAGCGGCACTGTAATACGATGTGTTTACTAGGCCACAGCCACACTGTAATACGATGTGTTTACTGGGCCACAGCCACGCCGCACTGTAATACGATCAGTTTACTGGGCCACAGCCACACTGTAATACGATGTGTTTACTGGGCCACAGCCACGCTGCACTGTAATACGATGTGTTTACTGGGCCACAGCCACACTGTAATACGATGTGTTTATTGGGCCACAGCCACACTGTAATATGATGTGTTTACTGGGCCACAGCCACAGCCACACTGTAATACGATGTGTTTATTGGGCCACAGCCACACTGTAATATGATGTGTTTACTGGGCCACAGCCACACTGTAATACGATGTGTTTACTGGGCCACAGCCGCGCCGCACTGTAATACGATGTGTTTACTGGGCCACAGCCACACTGTAATACGATGTGTTTACTGGGCCACAGCCACACTGTAATACGATGTGTTTACTGGGCCACAGCCACACTGAAATACGATGTGTTTACTGGGCCACAGCCACACTGTAATACGATGTGTTTACTGGGCCACAGCCACACTGAAATACGATGTGTTTACTGGGCCACAGCCACGCCGCACTGTAATACGATGAGTTTACTGGGCCACAGCCGCACTGTAATACGATGTGTTTACTGGGCCACAGCCGCACTGTAATACGATGTGTTTACTGGGCCGCAGCCACACTGAAATACGATGTGTTTACTGGGCCACAGCCACACTGTAATACGATGTGTTTACTGGGCCACAGCCACACTGTAATACGATGTGTTTACTGGGCCACAGCCACACTGTAATACGATGTCTTTACTAGGCCACAGCCACACTGTAATACGATGTGTTTACTGGGCCACAGCCGCACTGAAATACGATGTGTTTACTGGGCCACAGCCGCGCCGTACTGTAATACGATGTGTTTACTGGGCCACAGCCACACTGTAATACGATGTGTTTACTGGGCCACAGCCACACTGTAATACGATGTATTTACTGGGCCACAGCCACACTGTAATACGATGTGTTTACTGGGCCACAGCCACACTGTAATACGATGTGTTTACTGGGCCACAGCCACACTGTAATACGATGTGTTTACTGGGCCACAGCCACACTGTAATACGATGTGTTTACTGGGCCACAGCCGCGCCGCACTGTAATACGATGTGTTTACTGGGCCACAGCCACACTGTAATACGATGTGTTTACTGGGCCACAGCCACACTGTAATACGATGTGTTTACTGGGCCACAGCCACACTGTAATACGATGTGTTTACTGGCCCACAGCCACACTGTAATACGATGTGTTTATTGGGCCACAGCCGCACTGTAATACGATGTGTTTACTGGGCCACAGCCACACTGTAATACGATGTGTTTATTGGGCCACAGCCGCACTGTAATACGATGTGTTTACTGGCCCACAGCCACACTGTAATACGATGTGTTTACTGGGCCACAGCCACACTGTAATACGATGTGTTTACTGGGCCACAGCCACACTGTAATACGATGTGTTTACTGGCCCACAGCCACACTGTAATACGATGTGTTTATTGGGCCACAGCCGCACTGTAATACGATGTGTTTACTGGGCCACAGCCACACTGTAATACGATGTGTTTATTGGGCCACAGCCGCACTGTAATACGATGTGTTTACTGGGCCACAGCCACACTGTAATACGATGTGTTTACTGGGCCACAGCCACACTGTAATACGATGTGTTTACTGGCCCACAGCCACACTGTAATACGATGTGTTTATTGGGCCACAGCCGCACTGTAATACGATGTGTTTACTGGGCCACAGCCACACTGTAATACGATGTGTTTATTGGGCCACAGCCGCACTGTAATACGATGTGTTTACTGGGCCACAGCCACACTGTAATACGATGTGTTTACTGGGCCACAGCCACACTGTAATACGATGTGTTTACTGGCCCACAGCCACACTGTAATACGATGTGTTTATTGGGCCACAGCCGCACTGTAATACGATGTGTTTACTGGGCCACAGCCACACTGTAATGCGATGTGTTTACTGGGCCACAGCCACACTGTAATACGATGTGTTTACTGGCCCACAGCCACACTGTAATACGATGTGTTTACTGGGCCACAGCCACACTGTAATACGATGTGTTTACTGGGCCACAGCCGCACTGTAATACGATGTGTTTACTGGGCCACAGCCACACTGTAATACGATGTGTTTACTGGGCCACAGCCACACTGTAATACGATGTGTTTACTGGCCCACAGCCACACTGTAATACGATGTGTTTATTGGGCCACAGCCGCACTGTAATATGATGTGTTTACTGGGCCACAGCCACACTGTAATACGATGTGTTTACTGGGCCACAGCCACACTGTAATACGATGTGTTTACTGGCCCACAGCCACACTGTAATACGATGTGTTTACTGGGCCACAGCCACACTGTAATACGATGTGTTTACTGGGCCACAGCCGCACTGTAATACGATGTGTTTACTGGGCCACAGCCACACTGTAATACGATGTGTTTACTGGGCCACAGCCGCACTGTAATACGATGTGTTTACTGGGCCACAGCCACACTGTAATACGATGTGTTTACTGGGCCACAGCCACACTGTAATACGATGTGTTTACTGGCCCACAGCCACACTGTAATACGATGTGTTTATTGGGCCACAGCCGCACTGTAATATGATGTGTTTACTGGGCCACAGCCACACTGTAATACGATGTGTTTACTGGGCCACAGCCACACTGTAATACGATGTGTTTACTGGCCCACAGCCACACTGTAATACGATGTGTTTATTGGGCCACAGCCGCACTGTAATACGATGTGTTTACTGGGCCACAGCCACACTGTAATACGATGTGTTTACTGGGCCACAGCCGCACTGTAATACGATGTGTTTACTGGGCCACAGCCACACTGTAATACGATGTGTTTACTGGCCCACAGCCACACTGTAATACGATGTGTTTACTGGGCCACAGCCACACTGTAATACGATGTGTTTACTGTGCCACAGCCACGCCGCACTAATACGATGTGTTTACTGGGCCACAGCCACACTGTAATACGATGTGTTTACTGGGCCACAGCCACACTGTAATACGATGTGTTTACTGGCCCACAGCCACACTGTAATACGATGTGTTTACTGGGCCACAGCCACACTGTAATACGATGTGTTTACTGGGCCACAGCCACACTGTAATACGATGTGTTTACTGGGCCACAGCCACACTGTAATACGATGTGTTTACTGGGCCACAGCCGCACTGTAATACGATGTGTTTACTGGGCCACAGCCACACTGTAATACGATGTGTTTACTGAGAGTTTACTGACTTAAATATAATTTTGAGTTAGAAACAATTATTTATTTGCCCAACTTGTAGTAACTTTTTTTTGTATTGAATCTTATAATCTCAACGTGGAGTAACAGTGAACTATTTTTACCCCAACTTAATTGTCGTCCTTTGGTGAATCAACTCATCGGTAATATATTAGGTTATATAGTTTGAGTAGTGATTTATTACCAAAACATTTGTAAATGTCTTATAACTCAATCTTGGCTGGCAGTGTGTATTTATTTATATTAATAAGTAAACTGATAACTTAAATGGTATTTATTATCTATATTGTGCAACATTTATTTATTTATATATTACTAATATTATACTACAATATGTTTCTGTAACTAATTTCGATTTCATTGTTTTTATATATTCAACGGGTTATTTTTCAAAACATCCCGAAGGCTAAATTTCCAGAAATTGACTTTTCTAAATTGAATTCTACTGTAAACCCATTCTGGTGATTTACACTGGATCACATTATATTTACTAGAAGAGTGTGGGATGTGTTGCCTATAAAGGAATATTTTATAGAACCGCTATTTCTACTTTTTAAAAGGTGTAAAATACTACCGAAACGGGTAATTTATTTTAATTTATAAATATATAAAAATATTCCCTGGGAATTATATATTTTGGCGTTTAGGATGTTATGAAAAAAAAACCCATCGAGAGGAAGTACTAACTATTTATTGGCGACCTTCTCATTTTGTTACAAACTTGTTTGTCATCCTAGCAGACAGCGAAATTATATTTAAATAAATTTTCACCAGCTGCATCCATCGGGGTACATATTTGATGACCGTCGTACAGATAGAGTTTAGGACTGATGCTGTACTTTTAGGTTAACACATATTGGCTGTTATCCAATACAGATATGTAGTAGCGAGGAGTTAATTAGTATAACTACCGCTAAAGCAGCTTGTAGAAAGCTGTATCTGATGGAGACAGGGGGGGGGGGGGGGGGGGGTACTGGACGCAAATCCCATCTTGGCGAATTAATCTCCCGCCTCGATGTTAAATTCTCAATTTAGGG
>JAUCBJ010004777.1:0-19172 GCA_032718475.1 Nemertoderma westbladi
TCCGCACACACACGGCGTAAAACAAAGTGCTACAAACTAACTGTTAGCTAGTCAAATATTAAATACGAAAGTACTAGCTACCCTAAAAGCCTACTGAAGCAGGGGACGTTCTAAATTACTAAATTTACTAACCTTAATTTTTAAATATCTCCTACTTACAATAGCTAACAAATATTATACTATACGCTACGGCGGAAATACTATATACTAATTTATATAAATACTTCCTACTGTAAGGGTCCAGTAGTATACCGCTTATCAGATCCTAGTAACGATGTATCTTACTATGAGACTCTAGTAATGTATACGGGCTTGTACAGTATCTGACAACAAATCCCAGTCCAGGATATCTAAACAAACAGATATAGTACACAAACGACTACTGGCGAGGAACAGAGCCTTGTATCTATTCTATGTACGTGAGCGGGTCTAATGCCTACGTACTAGACAGAAGGATACCTGTCCTCTAACCGGTGAGGCAGATGTACAGTTACAGTAACAGACCAAACTCACGGGAAAACAATCCCCGCGCAGCAAATCCTAACTATCACTGACAGTCCTAAATACAGTAACTTGCCGCGGTGTGATTTATATGGTTTATATACGAGCTAGTGGGTTAACAGACCTAGCGTAACAACACTGACAGTCCTAAATCAGTCGAAAAGGGGTCGTACCTAAATGTAACAATAACTGATCCCCCTGTACGAAATCAGTCTAAAAGGTCAGGCCTAAATGTAACAATACCGTTGTCCAGACAAACAACAGTTTAATAACGAAAATGAAATACTCCTTATTGCCGCAACTAAATCAGATCCTAATTTTACAAATACAGATAATTTCCACCTAAAGTAATGTATAGTACGCTATAGCTAGTAGAACTTTAAGGGCGATATGTTTTAGGGCGTGTGTGTGTGGGTGTGTTACAAATAAAACAATTTCGAGTAATTCCTTTTACTAGGTTTTAGTGATTTTCTGACTAAAATGATACCGTGCGCTAGCTACTAAAATAAACTAGTCGCGTTTGTAGAACTTTATACTCACGAATGACGTCAAAGCTCTCTCCTTCCTATCCACAACCCAATGGGCAACCACAGTGTTAGTAACTACACCCGTGATCGGCACTAATACCAGATTCTGGTTGTAAGATAAGAATAGGGGTTAATCGCTACCGTACGTTAGCTGATCTGGTATACTAATTTAATTCTAGAACTTTGTTGCTGCGGTAGTTAGCAGCAATACCTATCAGTACGTGGCAAGGCGCGGTAGGATATTAATAAACCTCCCTAGGCCAAGCAGTGTGCCGGTAGCAGAAATGCTCCTTGCCTGATCAAATAGCTAACTCCAGACAGGGGGGGGGGGGGGGGGGGTACTAATGTACGTTCTACAAAGCGAACCGGTACCAAACAGTCAGTGCTACGAATCACTAAATTATGGAACATATGCTGTCCGTACCTAATATGTACTCGCGTACTGACGAATGGCAATAGTTCGCACCTGTAGGAAGTACAGGTTAACCCAGGGGTTCGTAGGACTGACAAGAAGGGGGGGGGTGTCTGGATATAATTATTTGATCCTAAATTTGCGGCGTCCAGTACGGTGTCACGCTTACCCTGATCTATAGGTCTTACGGCGGGCAAGGGCGTCGAACAAAGTCTTACCTTCTCACAAAGCGGGCGCTGCATAGCAAGTGGAGTATTTCGAAGGGCAAAGGGGGTGCGCGGTCAATCCAAATGTGGGCGCTAGCGTGTTGTGGACATCCCTTCCCTGCGTTGCTTACGGCCTAACGGTCTAGGCTGCCATCTCCCTGGTGTTTGGCTGTCCCGAAGTCGGACCAAAAGAAAACATGTCAGGAAATTGCAGTATATTTACAGTTTTACAAAGGATTTATCAAAAGGAAGTTTCAACAAGAAACCGAATAAAAGAATTTTCCACAGCTTCACCATTGAGCAATGAAGTGCTTCGTGCTCTATGATTGGCCCAGCTCATCGTTCAACGCAGTCCGGCCCTTACACTAAATCTGGGACATGGAATCCTAACAGAATTTTCCACTGCCTCACATTTGAGCAATAAGATAATTTATGCCCTATGATTGGCCTGGCTCATTATTCGCTACGTTGTACGCTTCTCATTGGCCTACCAATTAGCACCACACGAAAATAAATGGCCCCAAAATACAAATTTCCCGACTGGGATTCGAACTCGTAACCTACGTAATGTAACCAACGCCTTAACCATCTGACCACTACGCCACGAGAGTACCTAAGGGTCTTATGTGTACAAATATGAATAGGCATATTACATTACTGTAACTTAATCAAAATACGTCGGATTTTCAAAAGTTTTTACGTTAAAGTTAAACTACAAATGCTACCTTATAGTGAAATAATTCATCAGCCGGTGTAAAATATAAAACTCGAAAAATTATAAATGTCGACAATATGAACTTAAAATTGCAGCAAATAACATATTATACTTTAAAAAAAACTTAAAATTAAACGTAAAAAAACAAAGTTAACTTGTCAATAATCGGTATTGGTTTTTGCTATTAAGATTCAAAAGCAGACTAGAGTTTATTAAGTTCCACATAGTTTGTTAAACTAATCTGTTAGATTAGCTAATAGAAATATTTTATATGAAATCATTATATATAATTTTTGTTATATTTCAGACAACAACTATCTAGAATGTTTCTAAATCTATAACTCAATGAAATTAGCTCAAATTCTCAGAACAGCCAGCAGGACATAAACTATATCACCCCACCTATTTGGTGGTGCAGCTTCGATATATTCAGGTGAGTTGAAAAACCAACACCCACAACTATTTCTCACAAAGATTGTCTCTGTTTAGAACGTTAGAAATTCTTCGGATACTACTACTAGGATCGGCATGCTGCATTGCAGCTGCATTTTTAAGAATGTTGTGCCTGCTTGACGATAAAATTGCGCCACCACAACTCCCTATCACCCATGACATTTGCTAGATCATCCGCATCTTCAAGGCCAGTATCTTTTAAGATGCTTCTCAAGAACGTCATATGTGAACGTACGTTATATGAACGTATGTACATATAACGTAAGTCATATGTCATAGAGCTCGGCGTTCACGGAGGGTGTTTGATACAGATGGTATAGTACCATAGAGCTCGGCGTTCACGGAGGGTGGTTGATACAGATGGTATAGTACCATAGAGCTCGGCGTTCACGGAGGGTGGTTGGTACAGGTGGTATAGTACCATAGAGCTCGGCGTTCACAGAGGGTGGTTGATACAGGTGGTATAGTACCATAGAGCTCGGCGTTCACGGAGGGTGGTTGATACAGGTGGTATAGTACCATAGAGCTCGGCGTTCACGGAGGGTGGTTGATACAGGTGGTATAGTACCATAGAGCTCGGCGTTCACGGAGGGTGGTTGATACAGGTGGTATAGTACCATAGAGCTCGGCGTTCACGGAGGATGGTTGGTACAGGTGGTATAGTACCATAGAGCTCGGCGTTCACGGAGGGTGGTTGATACAGATGGTATAGTACCATAAAGCTCGGCGTTCACGGAGGGTGGTTGATACAGGTGGTATAGTACCATAAAGCTCGGCGTTCACGGAGGGTGGTTGGTACAGGTGGTATAGTACTATAGAGCTCGGCGTTCACAGAGGGTGGTTGATACAGGTGGTATAGTACCATAGAGCTCGGCGTTCACGGAGGGTGGTTGATACAGGTGGTATAGTACCATAGAGCTCGGCGTTCACGGAGGGTGGTTGATACAGGTGGTATAGTACCATAGAGCTCGGCGTTCACGGAGGGTGGTTGATACAGGTGGTATAGTACCATAGAGCTCGGCGTTCACGTAGGGTGGTTGATACAGATGGTATAGTACCATAGAGCTCGGCGTTCACGGAGGGTGGTTGATACAGGTGGTATAGTACCATAAAGCTCGGCGTTCACGGAGGGTGGTTGATACAGATGGTATAGTACCATAGAGCTCGGCGTTCACGGAGGGTGGTTGGTACAGGTGGTATAGTACCATAGAGCTCGGCGTTCACGGAGGGTGGTTGATACAGATGGTATAGTACCATAAAGCTCGGCGTTCACGGAGGGTGGTTGATACAGGTGGTATAGTACCATAAAGCTCGGCGTTCACGGAGGGTGGTTGATACAGATGGTATAGTACCATAGAGCTCGGCGTTCACGGAGGGTGGTTGGTACAGGTGGTATAGTACCATAGAGCTCGGCGTTCACAGAGGGTGGTTGATACAGGTGGTATAGTACCATAGAGCACGGCGTTCACGGAGGGTGGTTGATACAGGTGGTATAGTACCATAGAGCTCGGCGTTCACGGAGGGTGGTTGATACAGGTGGTATAGTACCATAGAGCTCGGCGTTCACGGAGGGTGGTTGATACAGGTGGTATAGTACCATAGAGCTCGGCGTTCACGGAGGGTGGTTGATACAGATGGTACAGTACCATAGAGCTCGGCGTTCACGAAGGGTGGTTGATACAGGTGGTACAGTACCATAAAGCTCGGCGTTCACGGAGGGTGGTTGATACAGATGGTATAGTACCATAGAGCTCGGCGTTCACGGAGGGTGGTTGGTACAGGTGGTATAGTACCATAGAGCTCGGCGTTCACGGAGGGTGGTTGATACAGATGGTATAGTACCATAGAGCTCGGCGTTCACGGAGGGTGGTTGATACAGGTGGTATAGTACCATAGAGCTCGGCGTTCACGGAGGGTGGTTGAAACAGGTGGTATAGTACCATAGAGCTCGGCGTTCACGGAGGGCGGTTGATACAGGTGGTATAGTACCATAGAGCTCGGCGTTCACGGAGGGTGGTTGATACAGTTCGTATAGTACCATAGAGCTCGGCGTTCACAGAGGGTGGTTGATACAGGTGGTATAGTACCATAGAGCTCGGCGTTCACGGAGGGTGGTTGATACAGGTGGTATAGTACCATAGAGCTCGGCGTTCACGGAGGGTGGTTGGTACAGGTGGTATAGTACCATAGAGCTCGGCGTTCACGGAGGGTGGTTGATACAGATGGTATAGTACCATAAAGCTCGGTGTTCACGGAGGGTGGTTGAAACAGGTGGTATAGTACCATAGTGCTCGGCGTTCACGGAGGGCGGTTGATACAGGTGGTATAGTACCATAGAGCTCGGCGTTCACGGAGGATGGTTGATACAGTTTGTATAGAACCATAGAGCTCGGCGTTCACGGAGGGTGGTTGATACAGGTGGTATAGTAACATAGAGCTCGGCGTTAACGGAGGGCGGTTGATACAGGTGGTATAGTACCATAGAGCTCGGCGTTCACGGAGGGTGGTTGATACAGGTGGTATCATAGAGCTCGGCGTTCACGGAGGGTGGTTGATACAGATGGTATAGTACCATAGAACTCGGTGTTTACGGAGGGTGGTTGATACAGGTGGTATAGTACCATAGAGCTCGGCGTTAACGGAGGGTGGTTGATACAGGTGGTATAGTACCATAGAGCTCGGCGTTAACGGAGGGCGGTTGATACAGGTGGTATAGTACCATAGAGCTCGGCGTTCACGGAGGGTGGTTGATACAGGTGGTATAGTACCATAGAGCTCGGCGTTCACGGAGGGTGGTTGATACAGATGGTATAGTACCATAGAACTCGGTGTTCACTACTACTACTACTAGGATCGGCATGCTGCATTGCAGCTGCATTTTTAAGAATGCTGTGCCGGCTTGTCAACAAAATTGCACCGCCACAACTCCCTATCACCCATGACATTTGCTAGATCATCCGCATCTTTAAGGCCAGTGTCCTTTAAGATGCGTCTCAAGAAAGTCATGGGCTGTCCACCATGCTTATTCACTCCATGAGGCTGCCAAAGTACAAGATTATGCACTGGCTGGTCCTCACGGCGAAAGCAATGTCCTGCAAAGCGGAGGCGATTTTGTTCTAGTGTCAAGCTTGGGGGAACCAATGAGACACCTCCAATGTTATATAGTGTCTGGTTGGAGATGTGTGCATTGTACTTGACACAATGAACCCGGCGTAGCATTCTTGTGAATGTGCCATCCAGAGACTTGGTGTCCTCAGCAGTTAGAGCCCAGCATGGACTCCCGTAGAGGAGTACTGGAACTACTGCTGCTCTAAATAATCGGACCTTAAGTTTCCGATTAATTCTCGGTGACTTCCAAATCCTGGAAAGCCTATTCAAGGCTGCCCATGCCTTTCCCTTACGTATTCGAAGGTCCTCACCTGACTTCCGGATCCATGATCCCAGGTAACAGAAGTCGTCCACATGCTCAAGCATACCATCTTTTGAGCTTATGCTCATCCGATCAGAGACTTGCTGAGGACTTTCAAAGTTAACTGTCAGAATTTTGGTCTTTCTGGAGTTAATAAAAAGACCAACACTAGAAGCAGCATGTTCTAATGAGCTGAGGAGCCGTTGGGCTCCCTCTAATGATTCTGAGAGTACTCCTAAGTCATCAGCAAAGTCTAGATCAGTTAGGTACTTGGCAGGATTTCCTCGACTTCTGGAGCCAGTAGGTGGAGTTATCATCACCCCATCATCATTATAATGATCTAAGGACATGCGTAGAACATAGTCAACCACAATAATGAACAAGAATGGTGCAAGTGTGTCTCCTTGGAGGACGCCCCATAACACTTCAAATGGTTCTGTGTCACCGTCAACAGTAGACACAAATGTTGTCGAACCATCGTATACTGATCTGATTGCTGCAATAATTTCATCAGGAATCTCATATAATGAAAGTATGCTGAACATACGTGAGCGAGAGACTGAATCAAAGGCCTTGAAGAAGTCAACAAAGATAACAGCCAGATGCCTGTCTTTCTTTTTTGATAACTCTTCAATTATCCTTCTAAGTGCCAAAATGGGCTCCATGGTCCCACGACCTTTACGGAACCCATTCTGATTTCCACGGAGCAGTCTCTCAATGGGATCCCTGATGCGATTTAATAGAATCCTATTGTATAGCTTTGCAGCAATCGAGATCAATGAGATTCCCCGAAAAGAACCATAGAGTGTTAGGTTGCCCTTCTTGGGAACTGGCACCAACTTATTTGTTTTCATTTCTTGTGGGACTCTTGTTGTTCGGTACATGTCTACTACGGAGGGTGGTTGATACAGGTGGTATAGTACCATAGAGCTCGGCGTTCACGGAGGGTGGTTGATACAGATGGTATAGTACCATAGAGCTCGGCGTTCACGGAGGGTGGTTGATACAGGTGGTATAGTACCATAGAGCTCGGCGTTCACGGAGGGCGGTTGATACAGGTGGTATAGTACCATAGAGCTCGGCGTTCACGGAGGGTGGTTGATACAGGTGGTATAGTACCATAGAGCTCGGCGTTCACGGAGGGTGGTTGGTACAGGTGGTATAGTACCATAGAGCTCGGCGTTCACGGAGGGTGGTTGATACAGGTGGTATAGTACCATAGAGCTCGGCGTTCACGGAGGGTGGTTGATACAGGTGGTATAGTACCATAGAGCTCGGCGTTCACGGAGGGTGGTTGATACAGGTGGTATAGTACCATAGAGCTCGGCGTTCACGGAGGGTGGTTGATACAGGTGGTATAGTACCATAGAGCTCGGCGTTCACGGAGGGTGGTTGATACAGATGGTATAGTACCATAGAGCTCGGCGTTCACGGAGGGTGGTTGATACAGGTGGTATAGTACCATAGAGCTCGGCGTTCACGGAGGGTGGTTGATACAGATGGTATAGTACCATAGAGCTCGGCGTTCACGGAGGGTGGTTGATACAGGTGGTATAGTACCATAGAGCTCGGCGTTCACGGAGGGTGGTTGATACAGATGGTATAGTACCATAGAGCTCGGCGTTTGTCAGTTTGTTTTCTCCAGCTGATGTTTAGCTAATGATTTAATTTTCCGTTAAACTGCCATTTAGACATTTATTATTCCTAATTTATTTATAGATTAAATCTGCCGCAAAAAGAAACACAATTTGTGAATTCAATGAAGAAACCCAGTTGGTCGCCACTAACTAAATAAATACTAAAGTAAGTATAGCAGTCGGGCATAACATATACAATGACTTAGTTACTTGTCCTACCTCTATAATGGTACCGGTATTGGTTTTTGCTATTAAATAACAACAACAGACTAAGTGTTTATTAATTTGTTCACAGAGTTTGTTAAGCTAAGCTGTTAGATGAGCTAATTAAAGTTATGAAATCATAATATTTCATTTTTGTTATATTTCAGACAATTATCTAGAAGGTTCCCAAATCTACAACTCAATGAAATTAGCTCAAAATCTCCGAAAGATCCAGTAAGACAAGCTTCGATATGTCGTCGGTGAGTTACATTGAGTTGAAAAACCAACCCCAGAACCATTATTCACTAATAATGTCTCTGTTTAGAACTTAGAGAAATACTTAAGATAAAAATTACGATTATTTTACATTTTGGTGAGTGAAAAATTAAATAAACGAATTCGTTAAAAATTAATTATTAGATAAGCTAATCAATTTTTATACGAAATCATTTCCGTTTTGCTATTTTCCAGACAAGTATCAACTCTTGACTTCTAAATCAACAACTTCAGTTCAACTCTGACAGATTATTATTTAACATTGAGATTTCGGCAACATATCTTATATTCCAACTAGACCAACAATCCGAATTATTTAAGGAGTTGAATCTTCGATATATTAAGGTGAGATACATTGAGTCCCAAAGGCCTCTAGAACTAATTTTGGTTTTCAGTCAGGAAGAAATTTCTCCTTTTAGAATGTTAGAAATGCTTCCTTAAAATTATTACTGTACTATTTAGTTGCATTGAAATAGTTTCAATGTTGAAATCGTTTTAAATTTCCCGCCTTATATCACTAGGGCCTATCATACTGATAGTTTTAAATTTCCCGCCCTTTTCTACTTGGTCAATTAATACATGTTGTCTGTTGGTGGGGGGTATTGTTTGGTGCATATTCGAAATAAATTAAATATTATATAAAGAAATGTAACATAAAAAAAAGTTTCAATAATATGCAAATTTTATGGACCTATTTAATTCCTATATTTACAGAATAATCGCAAACCAAACAAGATGCCATTTGGATTATAAGAAAACAGAAGCAGATTATTATATATATAATATTGGAATATCAGAGAAGAGAAACTTAATTATAACAAATCAACAAATTAACAAATAACATCCCAATAAAGTAATCCAACCCTACAGACAGACAGTAGTTCCGATGTTCTAAACTCAAACTCTCCTAAGTATTCAAAAGAAGATCAGATCAATTGATTGAATAACACCAGTTCAATCCCGTATCTTACAGAATATTATATTCAGTTACCGAAAATATTTAATAGTATTGATGTTGAGGGCCAGTATTATAAATAGGTTTATGTAATAATTTATATTATGGGAATTTTATAACTTTATTTATATTATAAATAATAATAAAGATTTAATTATTTTGCATAGGGAGAGCTCGCAATTTTCGCTAAAATTAGATCTAAAATAATTAATTTATATCAGATATAAATACATAAATGATATAAATTTCCCTCAATTGATTTTCATTTTAATTCGTTTTTGTTCGATTTTATTCCCATATTGTAGTATTCGAGTAATACCTGTGTATCTGCTACGTCCCTTTGGTAGACACAAACCTGGACCATCCACTAATAAAACGTTTTAATTATAACTCAGAGGTTCCCATTGGTTATATTCATTTAACCAATAAAACATTGGTTTACAATGAGTGTAACGGAGTTGGTTCCCATTCAGAACTACTATAATGTTATATGTTTATCTAATCTATTCTAATTATCTCGGTCCCACTGTGGCTGGTTGTGGTTTCCCTAAAGTTACCCGACAACCCTATGTCATTGTACGTCCGTCCGTGTTACTAAACTATCAACTCTGTTTGGACAATCGCACTCCATTCTGCACCCAAAATCACCAGTTCAGCTATTTATATCCTTATAAAGGATATATTTAGCATTAATTACAGCGATCAGTGGATTGGTTACAGACTTGGTAAACCTCGGGGTTCTGTATTGGATACACAGGGGGTTCGTTCCTATACTTACATTCATATGTAACACAGATATGGAACGGTGACAGGAAACCAAGTCAGATGTTCAGCTAATAATTATTGTAGCATCATTATTGTGAGCTAACCCTATTCATTACTTTTTAATATTTATTTGTATATTCTGTTGAGTTGATGTGATTTAATTGAATTGTGTTCCAGTTATTATTCTATATTTAGTTAAGTAAGTAATGTTTTCTAAAAAATATATTTATAAATTTCTGAAAGACTATTGATTAATATATTTATTTATAGCCCAATTAATTTTGCATGTAATTTATAAATGTATAATTTTATTAAATTAGTTATAACTTTTCTTTTAATGATAAACCCAAGTGGAAAAATATAAAATATCTATTTTACATATGTGTCATTATATCAACGTATATTAGACCTATATTGCCCTTAAATTTACAAGCTGATAACATACAATAACATACAATAAATAAATAAACAAGGTTCATACAATAAATTCTGATTCCGTGATCCCAGGGTACGACAAGGCTCATATTTAACGAGTAGATTCGCTAGGTAGTCGGGCGCCAAACCGTGTAGACACTTATATACTAGTGTTGCGATCTTAAAATCAATCCTTCTGCAGATAGGTAGACAGTGTAGTTCCCGGGGGGGGGGGGGGGGGGGGGGGTGTGGGTGTAATGTGTAAATATAAGTCATCTAATTGGTCTAAGGGGCCGTGCACAAATGATGTCAGGGTCAAAGGGGTGGGGGGTTATTAATTTAAAATTTAACATTTTTTATTAACTATACAGGTTATTTTTGTGACGTCATGTTCGAGGGGGTAGTAAGGTTATAAAATTGGTGACAGATTGTGACAGATGGTGGGGGGTCAAATATCGTCAAAAATAGCGTGACACCATTTGTGAAAGGCCCCTAAGTAAGGTGTATTTCCATATAAATATATTTCGTATATTGTTTAGATTAATAAATTTATTAAATAAATTAATTGATAATTCCCGTGTCAAGATATTAACTCGCTAATATGAGATGTGCGACGTGCTTCAAGTTACCTCCTCCCTGTCTCTCAGAGATCGTTCCACCTCCCCCCTCTTTAGTGGGGGAGTCAGAATTTGTATTTTCGCTCTCAATCTTTACATACAAGCGCTTTTAAATAGGTATCTCTTATATAATAATAATACTGTTAGTACACACAGCTATTCATATATAAAGAAAATTTTTTTCGGCCACTAGGCTAGGGATTACGCAAAATGTCTGGTGACTTATTACCAGTGCGGTCCCCCCAGAACTTTACTCCCCAGAGGAAATTCCAGTACTCATTTAGCTACTCATTACTCCAAAACTGCCCTGGCCCATGTGAGGATCGAACCCACGACCAACGGGAGATGTGAATTCAATTGCAACCACTACACCAAGGTGGAACACATCTTATGACCTGTACAGATACTAATTCGTTTATTGTTTTGGTTTCGATTGACTTCTTATGTAGGCCTAACCAGGGTTTTTATTTAAAACCTGGTATTCTTCGCGTGGGGGTAAATTGTAAAGTGAAATAAAGCAAACTGAGGCAAGATAAGGTCGCGGTACATGGACCTATTTGCTTCATAGTATTAGCATTAGGTAATATTTTGTAGAATGTATTAGGATATATTCTAGTTTAATTAATTAATTAATTAATTTTATTTAATTTTAATTTAAATTTTTACATGCGTTAAAAGAGAATCGAAGTAAAGTGAGGCACATAATTTGAGCAAAATCCATTCAAACACTCAAAAGATATTGGAACTTTAGTGTCTGAAATACGAACTACAAAACGGAACTCAATATCCAATATTGGTTTAGGCTGTGTAGCCCGTATACACCAGTGTTGGCGTGTCACGTGTAACTGTTAGCGGATTTTATTTTATATATTCGTGTTGTCCTAAGTACTCAGTTCTAGAACAACTGTGATGTGGCGAAAATATCGTAATTGTATACTATATAGTACAGAAGTTTGTAATTTTTCCGGGCAGTCGGGGCACCTCTGTTCCACATGTGGTACCAGTAATAGTAGTACAATTATTTAAACAATCAATTATCTAAGTACCCGAACTAATGTAATAAAGAGATAATATTAAATCCTTGAAAACGTGTATGTTTAATAATGCCATAAACTCTATCCACCAACCCATCGGAACCATAAACTCTATCCACCAATCCATCGGAGCCATAAACTCTATCCACCAACACATCGGTACCCTAAACTCTATCCACCAACCCATCGGAACCATAAACTCTATCCACCAACCCATCGGAACCATAAACTATATCCAGTAGACCCTCGTATTTTTCGGTGTAATATGGTAAATTTTGGTTCTAGCACTACATTTCGTACCCATCACCAAAAAGTACAAGTTTGAGATATCCAGTGCGGTTTTTATTGATTCCATCGGATTCACGACCCTCATAAACCCGTATAACGAAAGAAACAAGATGATACTATCTATTTATCAATTTGCTTATTTCCAAAAATTTGGTGCTGTCACAACAATTTTTACCCACCGGCGAAAAATACAAGTTTGAAAACTCTTATATTTAATTTTTCTTATTCCATTGAATTCAGAACCCTCACAAACCCGTATAACGCAAGAAACAAGGTGACACAAACAATTTATATATATGATGGTTTTAACCATAAGTTGAAACCTCACAGCCCATCTACCGAAAAACACATGATATCGAAGAATGTAAGCGGATTGCATGGACACGTTTCCGTTTATCCTCTACTAATCTCGCTGTCGAAAAAGAACGTTGTTCGAGAATTCCTAGGGATCGCAGGCTTTGTCTGCAAATGTGGCATTCCACAAACAGAACTGCATGTCGCAGTAGATTGTCCATAGGTCCGTCAACACTTACCTCCCAACTCCATACTCCCGAATACTGCCAACATCGCTTCATACACTCGAGTCCCTGTAATACTGTAGCTAACATTTTAATTATTTTAGAATAACATATATTTTATGCCGTTTCTTTTTCTTAATGAATTACTATTATTTGTTTTGATTTGTAATTTATTATCCTCCAAAGTAGCGCGATAATTTACTCTAAGCACATTTATACGCTTATTCATATCTATAAAATGGTTACGAATTACCTGCAACTTATCATATAGGGATGTCAGAGTTCTAAACTGTCTCTCTTTGGTCGCTATACTCACCAACTTCTGTAAATTGATTGTTTGCAGGTGTAACAGCTGATCATATTCATCCAGCATTCCGGCTAAATCAACCGGCTCATGGGTTCCACTGTCTAGGCATTTGGTTAATTTATTTTGTCGCCTTGGATACCTTACCCATGTAACCACCTGCACTTTTATTAATTGTAGGATGCCTCAAGGATGTGTTACTATCGTCACTGTTCGCGCTTTCAGACCTTTGGCAGTTTAACCCACCAAATTAAGATGTCTTCTAGATATTAAATCTGCTTTTAGTCTATGACAAGTATTTGATTCACTACACTAGTCGAAACCAATCCGTGCGCGACCATTCACCCGCTGGATATTCCCGGGAGATTGGGTTCGACGGTTTAATTTTTATTGCTATGTAAGCCTAATGTATTATTCGACTGACAGTATTATATAATCTCTGACAATATTATTCACCTTCGGTAATATTAACAGTTCCTTTTAGGACGTGGCGCTTTATCTATATAAACAGAGTTATGACTTAAACTACTCACAACGATATGGCTTAATTATAATTCACATATATGGCGCATTCTTTAGGAATTGCTTCTTTAACAGACTCACTCATACACAATGCTGCACAATACTGCACACTAATCTGCCAATCTTCACTGATTTTAGTCACATATAAAAGGAACACAGGCTGACTCATGTAGGGTCTATCAAATAACATTAGATTCACTTCAAACCACTTTAACATAAGTCACAATCGTTATTGGTAACCTTTCTCTCTTACCTTCGGTATATCAAGAATATTGGGTTGCGGGGTTATTTATCGTTATTCCAAATATAATAATTCATCAACCATATTATGAAGAACTGACAGTAAATAGCAGTATAAACAACAACTGAACAGTTAGGTAGATCGGTACGTCAGTACCGGTATGTCAGCAGGTAGTCGTTTGGTATGTTAAATTGCAGTTAAAGGATATATGCCCTTTATAATTAAACCTACTAGTGTAAGACTAAAAAGCAGTACAGCACAAAATACTTCCAAGCCGTTCTTTCTTTGGCTCAAGACTGAATGTAAACACTGCACATAGGCATTGCGTCATTTCTCGGAAATTTTCTGTACAAGGAGCCACAAAAACGCTCTCATTGGCTGACTGAACTGAGAGACGCCGTAGAACAAAGGAAATCAACACGTATGAATGTCAGCTGTTAACCGTAGTCATAGTAACTACTGTTCAAGAGTAGCTATCACCCTTTTGCGTCACGAATTGCCATAGAATCATAAAATATGCCTTTCACAGTACACATACGGAGGAAATAGGTCTTAGATCCTCTAAAAACACCGATACAGCAATAATACGGTCTCTTACACTTATTAAATCAACTACAGAGTATTTTAATGTAAAAGATAATAAAAATAACGGGGCAATTCAGCAAAGGCTTTTACACCGCTCCCAGAAAATGGGATTTTCAGTCTATAAAATATGAAAATCACAGTTTCTAAAACACAAAGATACTCTAAACAGTTAGTCTTTCTTGCGCGGACGGCGTTTACGCAGTTTCTTAAGATTAACCAGAGTCTTTTTCTCTTTGGGGCGAGCCACTTTACGAGGAGGGCTGTAGCTCCTAGGCGAAGGGTGCAATATAATTGCATCAGAGGGTGCAGGGTTACGATCGGTATACCCGCCGGTCGAAGTACCTGGTTGAGTAATATCAATCTCAGGGGAGTGAGGTCTAACGGCCTTTAGAGCGCGTCTCAAGACAGCAGCTCCTACGGGTCCTTGACGGATCGTCTGGACACTAGCGGTGGGTGGACCGTGAGTGGTGAGGAACTTTCTCGGTTTAATGGTTCTCTCCAGCTCGTGTTCTCGGGTTCGGTATTCATATGGGCGCCGAGATACTTCCTGGAGTTCAGGATGCGAGTTCACGAAAATGTCGCCATACTCAGGGTCCTGACGGATATAATTGATCAGGTGATATGTGGTTATATCATTAGGATTAACGTTTCTCAGGTATTTCCTGACAAACTTGGTGGAAATACACTCACCAACACGCTTCATTAACTCGTAACTTGGTACGCGTGTTTTCTGTTCAATCGACGCGAATAGATAAGGATGGAACGCGTAAACTCCCTCGTAAGCTCGTCCAGGGTAATAGCGATGTCTGGATTCGCAATGTAAATCTGCGTTCGCTTCCCAAGCTCGGATGTATCGCAGGGTGATCATCTCGTCTACGCTCTCTAAATCGCGATTAAAGGGACAATTGTAACTTTCGTGTCCTTTAAGTTGGCAGTAGTGACATTGAGTCATAAATTGTGGGCAGACGGCAAATATATGAGAGTTATTAAGCCGGCAATAAGCACAATATATTTCCATCATCGGTTGTTCGAGGAAATAGGAACAAGGTACGCTCGAGTCGAGAGGAGTGAAGTGGTCTCTCGATGCGCATAATCGACAACGTTTTCGGGAAACGTAGTTGGCGTGTCGATAATCGTACGCTGTGAGACGCTGTGGACCTTGATACCACTCTATGACATAATCATTGTCACTGCTCCGAGAAGCCGTAGGTTGAATCGCTTCGGATTCCAAGCATACTGGTTCATCCTCCAGCTGCATAGACGAAGTTGGTGCGTCGGTTTCCGTAAGTGGACCCACTGTCTGTATTTCCACGACAGAATAACCTGTAGGTATTCGGGGTCTTTGTATAACGGATGAATGTGAGTTCTGTGTACAAATGTCTTGAAACACGGCAAATCCAGCGCTACTCAGTTTCTCCGCAGCTGAGTCTCTAAGACTGAGCTTGGTCAGCGCGCGATCTTTGAACTGACTATCGACGTTACGGAACGGAGTCAGAAAGCGCCGGAAACATTCGAAACGTATGAACTTATTGTGTTCGTCTAACTTGGCGAGTTTAGTTCCAAGTATTAACGGGTGAGCGCGTATGGTACGACTGCACACATCGGCTAGCCAACCGGCAAGTGCTGCGTTTTCAAAGATCGTGTATATAGCTAAGGAAGGGCGAAGTGGAACACTCATAAAGCTATATACGGCACCAGGCGCAGTTAATGGTCCATCAAAATATAAACGGGAGTAATGATCTCCATATACTTGCTGGTAATTTATAGGATTTCCAACTTTGAAATTCCAACCATATTCTTGAAAGGCAAGATGTCCGATGGATGTCCGTTGTACTTTAGTAATGCCGCTGGGTGTATTGGCATACATAGTGTGTAAGGGTCCAGTAGTATACCGCTTACCAGATCCTAGTAACGATGTATCTTACTATGAGACTCTAGTAATGTATACGGGCTTGTACAGTATCTGACAACAAATCCCAGTCCAGGATATCTAAACAAACAGATATAGTACACAAACGACTACTGGCGAGGAACAGAGCCTTGTATCTATCCTATGTACGTGAGCGGGTCTAATGCCTACGTACTAGACAGAAGGATACCTGTCCTCTAACCGGTGAGGCAGATGTACAGTTACCGTAACAGACCAAACTCACGGGAAAACAATCCCCGCGCAGCGAATCCTAACTATCACTGACAGTCCTAAATACAGTAACTTGCCGCGGTGTGATTTATATGGTTTATATACGAGCTAGTGGGTTAACAGACCTAGCGTAACAACACTGACAGTCCTGAATCAGTCGAAAAGGGGTCGTACCTAAATGTAACAATAACTGATCCCCCTGTACGAAATCAGTCTAAAAGGTCAGGCCTAAATGTAACAATACCGTTGTCCAGACAAACAACAGTTTAATAACGAAAGTGAAATACTCCTTATTTTGCCGCAATCAAATCAGATCCTAATTGTACAAATACAAATAATTTCCTCCTAAAGTAATGTATAGTACGCTATAGCTAGTAGAACTTTAAGGGCAATATGTTTTAGGGCGTGTGTGTGTGGGTGTGTTACAAATAAAACAATTTCGAGTAATTCCTTTTACTAGGTTTTAATGATTTTCTGACTAAAATGATACCGTGCGCTAGCTACTAAAATAAACTAGTCGCGTTTGTAGAACTTTATACTCACGAATGACGTCAAAGCTCTCTCCTTCCTATCCACAACCCAATGGGCAACCACAGTGTTAGTAACTACACCCGTGATCGGCACTAATACCAGATTCTGGTTGTAAGATAAGAATAGGGGTTAATCGCTACCGTACGTTAGCTGATCTGGTATACTAATTTAATTCTAGAACTTTGTTGCTGCGGTAGTTAGCAGCAATACCTATCAGTACGTGGCAAGGCGCGGTAGGATATTAATAAACCTCCCTAGGCCAAGCAGTGTGCCGGTAGCAGAAATACTCCTTGCCTGATCAAATAGCTAACTCCAGACAGGGGGGGGGGGGGGTACTAATGTACGTTCTTCAAAGCGAACCGGTACCAAACAGTCAGTGCTACGAATCACTAAATTATGGAACGTATGCTGTCCGTACCTAATGTGTACTCGCGTACTGACGAATGGCAATAGTTCACACCTGTAGGAAGTACAGGTTAACCCAGGGATTCGTAGGACTTGACAAAGGGGGGGGGTTGTCTGGATATAATTATTTGATCCTAAATTTGCGGCGTCCAGTGCGGTGTCACGCTTACCCTGATCTATAGGTCTTACGGCGGGCAAGGGCGTCGAACAAAGTCTTACCTCCTCACAAAGCGGGCGCTGCATAGCAAGTGGAGTATTTCGAAGGGGCAAAGGGGGTGCGCGGTCGATCCAATGTGGGCGCTAGCGTGTTGTGGACATCCCTTCCCTGCGTTGCTTACGGCCTAACGGTCTAGGCTGCCATCTCCCTGGTGTTCGGCTGTCCCGAAGTCGGACCAAAAGAAAACATGTCAGGAAATTGCAGTATATTTACAGTTTTAACAAAGGATTTATCAAAGTAAGTTTCAACAAGAAACCGAATTAACTAATTTTTACAAGAATAAAGTGATAGAGTAACGTTATGAGAAATTATAACGGAAGTGTGTGATAACCGAAGGCAAACCGGCCTTTTATACTAGAAATTGCACATGGAAACCAAACAGAATTTTCCACAGCTTCACATTTGAACCATAAAGTGTTTCGTGCCCTATGATTGGCCCAGCTCATCGTTCAACGCAGTCCGGCCCTTACACTAATCTGGGACATGGAATCCTAACAGAATTTTCCACTGCCTCACATTTGAGCAATAAGGTAATTTATGCCCTATGATTGGCCTGGCTCATTATCCGCTACGTTGTACGCTTCTCATTGGCCTACCAATTAGCACCTAAACGAAAATAAATGGCCCCAAAATACAAATTTCCCGACTGGGATTCGAACTCGTAACCTACGTAATGTAACCAACGCCTTAACCATCTGACCACTACGCCACGAGAGTACCTAAGGGTTTTATGTGTACAAATATAAATAGGCATATTACATTACTGTAACTTAATCAAAATACGTCGGATTTTCAAAAGTTTTTACGTTAAAGTTAAACTACAAATGCTACCTTATAGTGAAATAATTCATCACCGCTCCATGAAAACAGTAAGTAAGACTGTTTTCACCAATCAAAATATAAAATATCTACAAACTATTTCTAAATTTACTGGTAGGGCCTAAAATATAAAATATAATCACTATCTAATCATTGCATACTTAATATTGCATATACGGCGTAAATACAATCGATCGTACATACAAATACAAATTTACGAATTAACTTTAGTGCCTAAAATACAAAAAAGGCTTTCGGTTATCAAGACAAACAAATTAAACAAATCAAAACAAATAATTCAAACAAATCAGAACAAATAATTCAAACAAATCAGAACAAATAATTCAAACAAATCAAACAAATAAATCAAACTCTTTCGATAAATCTTTATATATTGTAAATATACATAATAAACCTTCACCAAATTAAATCTGTCCAAATATAATATAAACATAATGCGCTAATAACTTCCAAATG
>JAUCBJ010004778.1:0-11635 GCA_032718475.1 Nemertoderma westbladi
ACTTCGAGCAGCACGTGAACAACTAAACTGACTGGTTAACTAGTCTGGGACTTCGAGCAGCACGTGAACAATTAAGCTGACTGGTTAACTAGTCTGGGATTTCGAGGAGCACGTGAACAAATAAGCTGACTGGTTAACAAGTCTGGGACTTCGAGCAGCACGTGAACAACTAAGCTGACTGGTTAACTAGTCTGTGACTTTTTTGAACAGCACGTGAACAACTAAGCTGACTGGTTAACTAGTCTGGGACTTCGAGCAGCACGTGAACAACTAAGCTGACTGGTTAACTAGTCTGGGACTTCGAGCAGCACGTGAACAACTAAGCTGACTGGTTAACAAGTCTGGGACTTCGAGCTGCACGTGAACAACTAAGCTGACTAGTTAACCTAGTCTGGGATTTCGAGGAGCACGTGAACAACTAAGCTGACTGGTTAACTAGTCTGGGACTTCGAGCAGCACGTGAACAACTAAGCTGACTGGTTAACTAGTCTGGGATTTCGCGGAGCACGTGAACAACTAAGCTGACTGGTTAACTAGTCTGGGATTTCGAGCAGCATGTGAACAACTAAGCTGACTGGTTAACTAGTCTGGGACTTCGAGCAGCACGTGAACAACTAAGCTGTCTGGTTAACTAGTCTGGGACTTCGAGCAGCACCTGAACAACTAAGCTGACTGGTTAACTAGTCTGGGATTTCGAGCAGCACTTCAACAACTAAGCTGACTGGTTAACTAGTCTGGGACTTCGAGCAGCACGTGAACAACTAAGCTGACTGGTTAACTAGTCTGGGATTTCGAGCAGCACGTGAACAACTAAGCTGACTGGTTAACTAGTCTGGGACTTCGAGCAGCACGTGAACAACTAAGCTGACTGGTGAACTAGTATGGGACTTCGAGCAGCACGTGAACAACTAAGCTGACTGGTTAACTAGTCTGGGATTTCGAGCAGCACGCGAACAACTAAGCTGACTGGTTAACTAGTCTGCGACTTCGAGCAGCACGTGAACAACTAAGCTGACTGGTTAACTAGTCTGGGACTTCGAGCAGCACGTGAACAACTAAACTGACTGGTTAACTAGTCTGGGACTTCGAGCAGCACGTGAACAATTAAGCTGACTGGTTAACTAGTCTGGGATTTCGAGGAGCACGTGAACAAATAAGCTGACTGGTTAACAAGTCTGGGACTTCGAGCAGCACGTGAACAACTAAGCTGACTGGTTAACTAGTCTGTGACTTTTTTGAACAGCACGTGAACAACTAAGCTGACTGGTTAACTAGTCTGGGACTTCGAGCAGCACGTGAACAACTAAGCTGACTGGTTAACTAGTCTGGGACTTCGAGCAGCACGTGAACAACTAAGCTGACTGGTTAACAAGTCTGGGACTTCGAGCTGCACGTGAACAACTAAGCTGACTAGTTAACCTAGTCTGGGATTTCGAGGAGCACGTGAACAACTAAGCTGACTGGTTAACTAGTCTGGGACTTCGAGCAGCACGTGAACAACTAAGCTGACTGGTTAACTAGTCTGGGATTTCGCGGAGCACGTGAACAACTAAGCTGACTGGTTAACTAGTCTGGGATTTCGAGCAGCATGTGAACAACTAAGCTGACTGGTTAACTAGTCTGGGACTTCGAGCAGCACGTGAACAACTAAGCTGTCTGGTTAACTAGTCTGGGACTTCGAGCAGCACCTGAACAACTAAGCTGACTGGTTAACTAGTCTGGGATTTCGAGCAGCACTTCAACAACTAAGCTGACTGGTTAACTAGTCTGGGACTTCGAGCAGCACGTGAACAACTAAGCTGACTGGTTAACTAGTCTGGGATTTCGAGCAGCACGTGAACAACTAAGCTGACTGGTTAACTAGTCTGGGACTTCGAGCAGCACGTGAACAACTAAGCTGACTGGTGAACTAGTATGGGACTTCGAGCAGCACGTGAACAACTAAGCTGACTGGTTAACTAGTCTGGGATTTCGAGCAGCACGCGAACAACTAAGCTGACTGGTTAACTAGTCTGGGACTTCGAGCAGCACGTGAACAACTAAGCTGACTGGTTAACTAGTCTGGGATTTCGAGGAGCACGTGAACAACTAAGCTGACTGGTTAACTAGTCTGGGACTTCGAGCAGCACTTGAACAACTAAGCTGACTGGTTAACTAGTCTGGGACTTCGAGCAGCACTTGAACAACTAAGCTGACTGGTTAACTAATCTGGGATTTCGAGCAGCACGTGAACAACTAAGCTGACTGGTTAACTAGTCTGGGATTTCGAGCAGCACGTGAACAACTAAGCTGCCTGGTGAACTAGTATGGGACTTCGAGCAGCACGTGAACAACTAGCTGACTGGTTAACTAGTCTGGGATTTCGAGAAAAATTGAAAATTGAGGGGATTTGATTTGACTTCTATCCCAGTAAAATGTAAAGAACATTTATTATTTGCTTGTATCAGTTATAATTACATTTGGAAGTCTCCGAGAATTAATCGGAAACTTAAGGTCCGATTATTTAAAGCAGCAGTAGTTCCAGTACTCCTCTATGGGAGTCCATGCTGGAACCTAACTGCTGAGGACACCAAATCTCTGGATGGCACATTCACAAGAATGCTACGCCGTGTTCATTGTGTCAAGTACAATCCACAATCTCCAACCAGACACTATATAACATTTTAGGTGTCTCATTGGTTCCCCCAAGCTTGACACTAGAACAAAGCCGCCTCCGCTTTGCAGGACATTACTTTCGCTGTAAAGACCAGACAGTGCATAATCTTGTGCTTTGGCCGCTTCAAGGAGTGAGTAAGCATGGAGGACAGCCCATGAAATTCTTGAGACGCATCTTAAATGACACTGGCCTTGAAGATGCGGAGGATCTATCAAATGTCATGGGTGATAGGGAGTTGTGGCGGCGAAATTTTATCGACAAGTCGGCACAGCATTCTTAAAAATGCAGCTGCAATCCAGCATGCCGATCCTAGTTCTTAGGCAAGTAACTCAGGCAATCTTGATGAAATTAAACTGTATTTACTGTAATAAAAAAGTGTAAAATTAATATATAATATGAACACCACGGCCTATAGGAGAGTATAATATAGAATACACCAAAGAGAATACGAGACCTGAGTCCACATGTTAACTGTAGGCCATCACGATTTTCTTAAAACTAACGAAAACTCCTTTATTAGTTTTACAATTGAAGTAACGAGCTCCTTGATAAGTTCCATCATGTTTACCGTCATTTCCGTCTAATTCCACCCCGAGGTAGGTATCGGAACGACCGGGAAGGGAACCCAAGTAGAGAAGACGACCTTTACTGATCTTACCCGAACCACGGGAGAACTTAATAGAGTCTCCCAAAGAGAGATCGGCTGGTGACTTAGGGACATAGGGTCTTCTATTCGAGGAGACAGATGGTCTGTCTGGACCCCGAGTACTTTTACAGGATCTATAGCCAAACTTATCCACTGAACTTCTTTTCAGTTCCAAATTATCTAAGTTCTCCATCGACCTCGAACTATTAAGTTTAGTTGGAGGAGAGAGACCGGATATCCACTTCGAAGGATTCTCGTGTTGTCGACCACCAAATCGTGAAGCTTCTTCTAGAATAGCTTCAGTGTCAGAACCGCCACTAAATCGGGTGAACTCATCAACCAATGGAGTGTTAGGAAGCTCAAGGTTGTTTCTAATTGGTGGATGCGAATAAAACGGTTGGCGAACAGGTGACATGGAATAACCCCGAATGTTAGAACGAGAATCCTTCCCTTTAGTGCGCCCTCTTGAAGTGTGGTCGGCTGTTAGTTCAGTAGATGGAATAGGTTGCTCATCAGTTTGATGGAAGTCTGGTTGCTTAAATGGTCCCGTATATCCTGTATCAGGTAATAGTCGAGATTCCAGTCTATTCAAGGTTTCCTGTATATCTCTAGGTGTCACATTAGCCACCTCATCCACAAAAGTATTATCTGAATCATCAGAATCCAACACCTCGTGTATTTTTTTATTTTTAAGTGCCTTAGCAACTGTCTCATGTAGTTCATGCAGACCAAATGAATTTAGTTTCTCGGTTTTTCCGATTTTTCCATATCGAGGCCGCTCTAGCAATAGTTCTTTGTTTATGAAATTAATATCCAAACGTTTGTTGTCTTCTTTAATTTCTGCATTCCTTTCACGTAACGTTTGTAGTTTCGCGCGAAGACGAGCAATATCATCATCTCCGCAATTGGAATCAAATTGCTTTGTAGTGGGAGAAATATGGTTGGGCTTCGCATCAGGCGATGTTACACATTGGGCTTGATTTATCGTTTCAAATGGAAGTACAACCAATTCCTTCTTACGTTTCGGTTTTGAATGTTTTGATGCTTCGAGAAACGACTTTAAATTTTGAATTTCGCGATCTTTACGTCTTTGATCTTCTCTACTTTTATCATACAGATCATTAATTTCTAACAAATTCTTCTCTAATTTAGCTTTACTTTCCTTCAAACTTCCCATTTCTTTATCTATTGATCCACAATCAGAATGAATGTACCTTTTAGACCAGGTTATATTTTGTTGCTTTTCTTCTGCTAACAATGAATCTACTCGATTTAACTCCGACTCCAGATGGGAACATCGCTGTTTAATATCAGTAAGTTCCCTTTCTCTTTCCTGTCTGTCATATTTTGAACTTATTGAGTCGCCTTCCACTTGTCGCTTCAGTAGGTCTTTTTCTTTCAGCAAAGCATTATTCAGATTTTTTGTATCACAAAGCTCACGATCTAAGATCTCCAATTTGGCGTCTTTATCTTTTGCCAAACGACGTAACGTTTCAAAGGTACTCTGAATGTAGCCAATCTGCTCATTAGAGTATGCATTGTCACTGTTGACTACAGGTAATCCATCCTTGAGAGAATCTGTTATAGAAGTCAGAGAAACATCGTTTGTAGATGAGTAACTTCTTGGATGCTTTAACTGATTTCCAATGCTCTTAGGTAATGTTTGATTTTCTTTCTTTGTAAATAAAGAATTATCTTTATCTCCTTTAGGATACATATACTTTTCATATTTCTTCATAAAGTCTGAGTGGGAGATGTTAATGTTTGTTGTGTTAGCTTCAACATCTGTTCTTTTAATTGGGTTGTAATCAGTTGTTGGTGAGCTTGGTTCCACTTTAATAAGCGATGAAAGTGGTGATATATTCTGAGTGTAAGATGTAGGCCTACTTCCAGTGCATGTGCTTGATAGTGTCCTAGTATTAGTACATGTTGCAAATTTATCATTATGTTCTTTCGAAAACTCAGACATCTTATTAGCTGAATCAAGACTTTTGTAATTTTCGGTTGATGTACCTGTTGAGTAAATCAATTCATCCTGTGATATCAATTTCTTCTGATTGACTAACGAATCCTTTTTTGCATCTAATAACACGCTGAGATCCACAAGGTCATCATTTGTGCGCGGATGTACCTCAACGTTCCGAGAGATAGTATGCCCATGAATAGGAAATAATTCACCTTCCCTTCTCCAGTTGAATTTATTGTATTTTTCATCATATTCAAATGAATTATTAGCATCTTTACTGGCATCTATTCTACCTTCATGGACTTCTATATGATTTTGATCATAATCATACATTCCATTGTATTTAGGAGTATCTATACTACCATCGAAATGTATATCTTTTTGATCACCACATTCAGATGCGGCATTTCTAACATGTCCGCTATCACTGTAAAATTGTTTCTCTGCATTAACTTGCGATGGCGTGCTAGTTCCTACTAATCGTGATATTGGAATATCATCATTCTTATCATGCGATATGAAATGGTAATCATGGACAACATCAACCACAGGCCCGTATTTATTAGGTTCCTCACTAGCTGAAAGTATAATATCTTTATGGTTATCACTGATATCGGAATATCCTGTGGATCTATCACCTCTTATTGAAGCCGATCGATTTGAATGGAATGTGTCTAAATCCGGCTTAGAGTGAACTAACGGAGAAGATGGGTTACTTGGAATAAATCGCTCGAATGTGATTGATTTCTTAGAGAAAGGAGCGAGAGAGGGAAATGTTGCACTGTCTGGTGAAGCAAGGAGGTTGTTGAGGTCAACAGCTTGAGTTGTCTCTACTTTATGTGCTGTCTTTACATCAACCTGATTTAAACCATTACTATAAGTAACATCAATTTCACCCATATTCCTTTCTACCACTAAAGGAACTTCACTCTCTGTGTGTTCAGCTGTAAGTTCCAGTAGACTATCTTTATCCAATTCGAGAACCACAGCTGTAGATCTGCTGGGGGTAATATCAACAGATTTAAGCGAATAGTTGCGTTCCAATATTGAGAGCTGGTTGTGATGGATACCGAGTGGTACAGGGACTCTCTCGCTCTGATAAACAAATCCTCTGGAGTCGTACTTCAAGGAAATCTTCTCCTCTGGCGAATATTGTGGCAACAAGTTAACTTGTTGAGCAAGTAGACGGCTACCAAATGGTTTGTACCAATAGTACGTTATGTACAGTTCGGATAACGACGCATTCTCAGCATCTATAGATCCATGGCTCTTCGGTACAAATGGCAGTGGACTATGCTCAACAATTGGTTCATTTATCATTACAAAGTCGACTAGTTTGTTAGCAATACAAGCAATTTAATTGTGAGAAATAATGTAAAAATTTATAAAGAAAAATAAATGATCTTCTGTCCGTACCGTAAATTAATATTCGTACAATTGTAATATATAGGCCTAATCATAAACAAAAAGTAGTTTGTAACCCGTTGAAACATACTGTACAGTTGTTAACAAGTTAAGATTGGTAGAGTGGAGTAAGAATAATGAACAGTTTGATTATTTAGGCTTATATTGGAGAGATCGCCAAAATCTTAATTGTTGGCTACGAAAATACAAAAGTTAATTATAATTTGTAGGCCAACAGATAATGACTGATATAGCGTAAACGTTTATTGAAGTGGAGTAACATAATGCATGCCTGAACTTCAATTATGGTTGTTAGGATACGATGTAAACAGGGGAGTATTGTAAACTTGGTCGCCTGAGTTACAGGTGTTGTGGCCTACAGGAACATGAGACATATTTAAAAAAATTTTCCGCATAATGAAAATAAATTTATTAGACGTAATTCTAATCTCGCGGTGTGCGGACACTTCCCCCCCGGACAGTTCCCCCCCCCCCCCCCCCCGTTCAAGTATGACACTTGCCCCCCAGACACTTCCCCCCACGACTGTTCTTAACTTCGCACATTCGTATTTTTCATTTTGTAAGGTAAACGGACCGCTTGTATCCAGACAAGTTGTATCCAATTTTCCTTTCTTAGCTCAGAAAGTGATCTTTTGCATCCTGAATTTACATTTTATATCCAAGTTTTATTAATGGATTTTATCAATGCAATTACATCGTATTGTTTGCTAATCTTTAAACAATTAATTAGATGACCTATAACTTCCATCCCCCGAATGATATACTGTAGAATTATGATAATTAATTGTTTTAATTATAGGTATTATTATGTAATAGTCTTCTTCAAATTGTAGCAGATGGGGATGAATATTATTGTTGCAATCAAAATTATAGGCATACCTCCCCAGGGTAAAATCGACGTGTCACATGTATTCTGTGTCCAGCATTACATATTGATAAATTAATTAAATTTCCCGGTTACTTGCAATATTTTTAATAGGATTTTGTTGAATTATATAATATTGTAGTAATTTATATAATAATTTGGTTAACATTCAATACAGCTTCTACTTTAGGCTTAGGCAATTTATTATCTGATGATACAAACATGAATTAATCATTTATAAATGGTCTCAAAGTCTTTCACCACGGGCACACAGGGAATGCCGGGTTTTGGGGACGGCAGCCCCCAACCAAAGAAGCGGGGGTTTGGGGGCGGCAGCACCCAATTAAAAGGAAAGCAAACAAAATTTGACTATAAAAAGTTTCTTTTATAATTTTGAAAAAACTTGTCTAAAATACAACTTGTCCTGTAACCATCTTCCTTTTGTTTATTGCTTTGATGCACCCAGATTAATTTTAACACTTTAACTGGGGGGGAAGTGTCCGGGGGGGGGGGGGGAGTCGTCCTAGGAAGTGTCCTAAATCCAGTCTCGCATGTAGGCTACTGATGCCGTTAGTAGGCCTACATAATATATTCAAAAATCATTGAATTGGGGTTGAGAAATTTTTTCAATTGTATACAGCAATTTCATCAGAAAGTCACCCAAGGTAAAAAGATATTAATAAATAATATGCAATAATAATAATTAATACATTTTTTATGTATATCTTAGGAATGATGAAAAATTTCGAACAATTCTCAAACTATTTCTCGAAATGTGACTGAAAAATCAGTTGAAATTTGAAGCAGAGAGGGTCTAAGGCTAGAAGGCTGTCAAGTAATTTTGGCTAAAAATGCTTTGGACTCATTTTAGAGCAAAAAGGCCACAAAACGTCATTTTTGGGCCTTATTATGCATAAAATGGCCCCAGGTCTATTTCAGCAGAAATTGCTCGTAGGCAATGGATGTAACAATGTTTAAACCGATTCATCAAAAAATTTACCTCAATAGAATTAAAAATTGTTTAAGGTACAGTATTTTTTAGCCTTTGTTTGGGGAATATGGAGTGAATATTGTGCATCGACTGACACTGAAAAATTGTAGTTCTATTGAAAATTTAATGTTTTTAAATGTAAAATTATATCAATCCTGGTCTTGTAATTGGGGAAGGGGCGGGAGGTCCAAATCACAGATTAATTCTCAAAGTAAATCTCAAACTAAAAGTCCCCTTCATAAGGAACAGGAGCAACTTTATACAATTTTGTTATTATATGTTATATATTGCATTATAATTAATTACATTATAATTATAATATTATAATTGCCATTATAATTGCAGTTACAACTTAGTGCACCAGTAGGTTAATACATTTCATTACGTTTTTTAAATGGAAAATCAAGAAATAACGCAATTTTCATTCTTTTTGCACAATAATACTAGAATAACGCAACATTTTGGAAATAGCGCGTTGCGTTAAAATAACGCAGTGTTGGGAGCCCCGCGTTATAGTTCACTTGGGTAATTAAATGAATTGGAGTTGAGCTGTTTTAATGCATCTGTAATTAATGATGTAATATTATGGTTATCAGCAGCGCTAACCAGTTCAGCCACTTGCCCCTGACACTTACTCTCCCATCTAATGACTCTCCCATCTAATCAACATCAATTGAACAGGCAGTTATAGTTAGTTATATACTGTAGCTAGTGTCGGGCCTAGTATAAGGCCTGATATGGAACCGACCTTATGTTTCATAAAAAACAGTCATCTGGTAGCGGTTACAAATTTTAGTTCCTGGTTATCAATCTGAGTTTCTAGTTACAAATCTGAGTCTTTTAACAAATTGGCGTTCCAGGTTACAAATTTGTGTTCCTGGTTACAAATCAGTATGTTTGGTTATATACTGTATATGACCACACTGTTGATATCCATTAGGGTGGCTCTTAAAAATCGAAAATGAGATTTTTTGATCGCTCAGGGTATCAATTGGGTCCATTCCATGAGAAAACACACCAAAAAAAATTTGAGCATCACATCTCAATTTTTAGGGTGTGCTCAAGCACATTGAAGTTTACAAATTTTAAGCGCGGCAGTCCACTGTGTGGGTTTAAGCATTATTTTTAAAATATCAAATTTGTTCATATGAAAATACACTTTGCTATACAATTGAATGATGATGATTCCGAATCTGCTTTCGGATTTGCTATAGGTATAGCATGTCAAGTTCACTCGCTGTAACCAATTCAAGTTTAAGTAAAGCTGCGATAAGAATCAGTTATAAGTTATATAGTAATATTATAGGCAGTAGGTCCAGCATGGGTGGTCCAAAAAAAGCTTATTTTCGAATTTCAATTCAGTTCGCATATCAGATGTCATCAAATGAGCCAAACTTCGGTAGATGCCAAAGTTTCGATCTGGGGATGATGGGAAATATTCCCACAGGCACATGGCAAGTTCCCACCCTTGGTGCAAGTGAGTCATATTCCCCATTTTTGTGATGATCAACTTTTAGTTTTCCTACTGCATTGATATTATGCTCAATAGAACCGCAATGACCGATTTAGTTGGTGTAGACACCTTCTTAACAAGCATAGAGCGAATAGTTTTTGAGATATTGCAGAAAATGTGAAGTCCGGCACAAGACAACATTAGCGCCTTGATGCGATATTGACTAATACACTAAAAATTATACTTCTAATTATAGCAAGGCATCCAGAATTCACACATAACTTCAATGATCAATTTAGGGGATGTTGACACTCTAAAAATATGAGTTGAGTGATTAGTTCTCGAGTTATTGTACAAAATGTCTGGACTGGGTCAACTCAATATAAGGTCATCAATTGGTGGACCTAGCCTTGATAGACAGTTTGACCGGTTGAACCAGGGAGTTCAATAGAAGTGGGTTAGATGAAGTGACAGTGACAGGATCAAGTGGTTGTGGTTGAACTGGTTAGCGCTACTGAACATGAAATAATTTGGAGTGAATTCAATTTCAGAATTGAATTGAATATATATTTATTTTCCACATTAATGTAATAAGATAAAATAATGCAAACATTAATGATTTTTACGATTAACGATTTATCTTCTTGTTGGGCAAGTGGCATACAATGTCCATGGGCTTCTAGACGCTGCTCCCAATAATTCTATATTCTTTATGATATTATTGTTTGTGCATATAAGGTTACCCTGAACTGTAATTGAACATTACAACCTTTTAGTTTATGTTCGTATCTATAGAGTCAATACCTCATGCGAGATTTATCTACAATTTTGTGAACAAAAAAATCAAAAAGCAAAAATTATGATGACTCAAAAAGCCATTTTGCGTCCCTTTGTTTGGAGCCCTGGGACAAGTACCCCCCCCCCCCCCCCCCCCCATATAGCTACGTCTCTAAACGGTAGCCCCCTATAACAGCCCTCTGTTTCTCACGGGTTGGATATTATTTTCTTGCAATGCTAAGAAGGGGACAGGAAATCGTCTGAATATATTATGATTGTAATATATTATACTACATGTTATAGATTATAGATATAACAATAATATATTATACTACATGCTATGTTACTGGCTAAAATGCCTTGCAGTCCGGTACTGTAACTAGGTACATACAAAACCTATGTACATAGCCATTGTTTGACGGGGGAAGGCATTATAGGTTATGGGGGTAACCCACCCGCAGACTACTGCGGCCCTCACTTTAACGAAACTTGGCACAGGAAACGAACACACACTCAAATATACTTTTATGCTGTATGATGGATATATTACCCCTTGAAACAGGTATCATGGTTCGGTTGTAAGTAAGGTGGTGGGGGGGTGAGATACAGTACAAACCCTGGGAAACAATGCATAATATACGCACATTGGGGACTCTTCGAGCATCAAGGTTGACGCGAACAAGGTTCAAAGAAATAATCAGGTTACATACAGTGGAAGGCTAATCTAACCAAAACAAAATACTAACTATATTAAATCCTATAAACAATAAACCCCTGTAGGTATCCCCCAGAGCATCTAAACTCATATTGGATTTGGTTTAGTAAATATCTAGAACAGAATTCGTTTAATTTTGGG